>JAAOEG020168266.1:0-11208 GCA_011763625.2 Papilio bianor | reverse complement strand
GGAGTAGAAAGTGAGTACATACAAGTAATAAAAAATATATATAACAACAGCGTCAGCAAAGTCAAACTGGAAAAAAATTGGCCCCAATTTCGACATCAATAGAGGCGTGAGGCAAGGGGATCCACTATCTCCACAACTATTTATTGCTGTATTGGAATAAATTATAAATCAATTAGACTGGGAAAAGTATGGCTTGTATTTAAAGGGAGAATACCTAAGTCATTTAGGTCTAGTATTTAGTCATTTAGTTTGCAGATGATTTGGTTCTGCTATCTGAAACCGGCGGTAACTTAGAACGCATGATACAGTCATTACACAATGCTAGCATACAAGTCGGTTTAGAAATAAACTTGACAAAAACAAACACCATGACAAACAGTTACAGAAGAACCATCTCACTGGAACACAAACCACTACAGTACGTAGAACAATATATTTACTTAGGAAAACAAATAACATTAGACAGCAATAGTAATGAGCTAGAGGTAGAACGCAGAGCAAGAATTACGTGGAATAAGTTGTGGAGCTATAAAGAAGTAATGAAAAGCAACATGCCAACGATAGTAAAAAAGAAAATTATGGATACCTGCATTTTACCTTGTCTTACATATGCTTGCCAGACGTGGAAATTCACGAATAACGCTAAAAATAAAATTATAACGTGCCAGAGAGGAATGGAACGTAGCTTGCTTAATGTAAGAAAAAGTCACAGAATCCGCCACACAAAGATAAGAAGCATAACCAAAACAGCAGATGCGCTCAAATATGCTCAAAGGTTTCAAGTGGGCTGGTCACTTGGCAAGACTCAAAGATAGGAGATGGACATCTAAAGTGACTACATGGGACGGTCCACAGGGCAAGAGGCGTGTCGGTAGACCGCACATGCGCTGGGAAGACGACATTAGAAAAATTGCTGGACCGCACTGCATGTATGTATGTCGCCAGAGACAGAGACAAGTGGAAATCTTTGGAGGAGGCCTTCACCTGAGAGGGGTCCATGCAAATTAAAAAAACATGTATATTTAAATAATGACTTGAATATAATTAATATTGATAATTCATAAATAATAATTTAAAAAAAAATGTATTTGACACATTTGATTATCTGAGATTGTTTTAATATTGTAATTGATTGTATTTTGATAATTTTAATTTAATTTTTCTATTAGCAATAATATTAATCAGACATGTTATATTCACTTTTGTAAATATATTTAAATTGCATGGAATAAAAGGCGTTTTTTTATTTTTTATTTTATTATGTAGTTATCTACTGTTATACGTTTGTAAGTATATATAATGTGTAGCTGTCTTTTTAATTTCTCGTATATTTACTACCGGAAATAATGATTATATTTGATTTTGTTAAAAATGAACAAATTTATTATACATACATTTTAAATTATTTGTAGATTGTAGCTTGTAACCATTTTACCTAAACGCTAGGCTTGTTCGAGAATGTAGTTCACGACCAAAGTCGAATGGATCGAATATAAAACATAAACACTTGATGCCCGTATCTTTAACTTTAACTTATTGGCACTCCAGTTACTCCAGCAGTGTGACAGGCTGTCCTCCTTCGATAAGCCAGGCCGTCCCACTATCTGCGATTTTAAACACTTCTACTGCAGCTTTTCCCACTGCATCAGAATCCTGCCACAGCTGCCCTTTTGCGTAAGCACTAAATTCTTTATTTAATTCGGGAGTCCATGTTATCATATTCTGCACCAATTCGGTGTCGGTAAATCCAGGGCAAATAGCAATTACCCTGACGCCAAATTTACTAAAATTTTTCTCATGTCCTAACGATTTTGTAAAACCCATCACGGCAAATTTCGAAGCGTGATAGACGGGCACGTAAGGGTCTGCTCTAAATCCATAAATTGAGTTGACATTTATTATTGTACCTCCTTTTCCATATTTGTCCTTCCTCATGTGTTCCCAAAACTTCATGGACCATTTCATCACAGCGGTCACGTTTGTATCGATGGTTTCTCTTAAGTACGTATCGTTTAACATTCCAGCGTTGTTAACCAGCACGTCCACCGTGGTGAACTCTTCAATGATTTTATTGAAAATAACATCTAAGTCTGTTCTAACGTCACACTTGTAAAATATAGCTTTATTCTTACCATATTTAGCGGCTAGCTTTTTTATAGCTTCATCACCTCGCTTTTCGTTAGTGTTCAAAATTATGACTACTTTTGGACTCCTTTCTAAGAAGTTATCTGCGATTGCGTATCCGATGCCCACGGAGCCCCCGGTGATTACAATCGTTTTATTTGTTAAGTCTCTTGTCATTTTTAGAATATCCTTGACTACAGTATGACGATCGATATAAATTTGAAGTTAACCAAACAAGTTTCAACTTTAATATACTAATTGTCAGGTCCGATAAACCAATTTTAACGATTATTATCAATCTTTATGTATTTATTATTCAATCAGTATGCATGTCTCGGTGCAGAAATGTAGTTTTACTGTAAATTTAATGTTATTACATATAGATAAGCAATATCTGTGAGTACCAATGAATATCTGTAGGTTAATGGTCAAGAAGTCAAATTAATCAGAAGTTAAGATAACAGTAGCCAGTCAAAAGATTCTCGTATAAACTGTCACTTACAATTAAAACTTTATATAATATTATTTTGGATACTGCTAAGTGCTGAACGAGGAATACATTTAAACCGGCAGTACAGGTACCCTCAAAAATCAGAGTAATTATCTATACATATAATGA
This sequence comes from Papilio bianor, assembly GCA_011763625.2. Taxonomy (NCBI): domain Eukaryota; kingdom Metazoa; phylum Arthropoda; class Insecta; order Lepidoptera; family Papilionidae; genus Papilio; species Papilio bianor. Next base: position 8,465 of record JAAOEG020168266.1, on the reverse strand, counting down.
AATTAGAGTGTCTGTTTGTAATATTGAAATAACCGTTCTTTACTACATGTATATGAATATATATACGGTACATAAAACATTTTTTTTTACAATTTTTGTCAGTCTGTCTGTTTGTTCTGGCTAATCTTTGAAATGGCTAGACCCATTTTGAATTTTATTGGCAGGTAGTTAATGTAATAAGGAGTAACTCAGGCTACGTATATTTTAGAAAACATATTTTATTTTAGAAAAAGAACGCGTCAACGGAGCCGCGGGCGACAGCTAGTCGTAATAGACAGTATATTATTCGCCTCATAGAAACATTGTCGATCCCAATTACACGTGTTCTGCGTTCTCAGAATCGAAGCACACGAAAATGTAATCGATATAACATTTTGTTATATTATAAGGTGGCTAACAAACAGCGTCTTGTTTCAGAATCAGAATTCGCCGAAACAGCGAAGCGACCGCTGCCCATAGACATCCGCTATTGTAGATGCGTTGCCTATCTTTAATGAACGCAACGAACAATGATGATTCACCATCCTATAAGTTCTCTACTCCGCAAACACTACTTGCCCTTGAAATCGTTTCTTCATAAGGAAAGGGTAAGAAGGGAAAGACTAAAATAAGGTCTCCGCCAAGCACAAATTATTTAAAGGTAAGGTCCAAATATACTTCATCAGTTCTGTTCAAAAGTGTGCTTAGAAAGAAAAACATCTGTTTGTTTTTAGATATAAGATACTTTGGTTGTTTTAACAGTTACTACCAAGTTACAGGGATATTGAAAATCTAACATGGACAATGTTGGATACTGTTTCATTTACTGAGAAGAAAAGATGGGGATATTCTAATTATATAGAAGAACAAATAATATGGTTCATTTAAGCTCATCAAACTAGAGTACTCTTAATCAATTAATTTCAATACGGCTATCACTTACGTCTAATATTCCGATGGCGGCACCGAATAGTTTCGGACCCATTGATGGTCCATCCTCAGGGCGAGTGTTTTTTGAGTTTTCTTAGCGGTCGCGTCGTGTCTTGCTCTGCGGGCCAGAGCATCATCATCGTCATCAGCTCACTATACGTCCCCACTGAGGGGCACGGAGCCTACCTTAAGTTAGGGGTGACTAGGCCTTTGTCAACCACGCTTGCCCAATGCGGGTTGGTTGATTTCATTCGTTTTTTTGAATTTACTTGCAGATATGTGCAGGTTGCATCACTATGTTTTCCTTTACCGTAAGAATGCGGGGTAAATGTACATTTGAAATATGAAAATCGAAAAACACATTGGCACATGGCGGAATTCGAACCAGGACCTGCAGCTTAAAAGTCGAGTGCTTACCCCCTGAGCCACCGACGCTTGGCTTAGGGTCAGAGCACGTAGCGTAATTTAATGCAGCACTCTTTTGGAGAAAGTCACAAAAAACCTTATTAATTCTTAACGAAAAACCAGCATGAACTACAAAGAAAAACCAGCATGAATAGCTTTTGTTATGGATGTTTAAATGAGAAATAATCCGCAAGTAATATAATAGCAACAGTTTCGGGTTTTCATATTTGCTATTTAATATTTTAGGTATTGTTTGAAGAGATAATCCCATAGTTTTTTCAAGTTTATTAGCTATGCTATAAAATGAATTGCATTGATTTAAAATAAAGAAGTACAAAATTTAGTTAAACTACAGTTACTAATCTTTATCAAATATTTTTGTGAAAATATTATGATATAGCTGATATACTCGTAAACACATCTAAAGTCAACTTAAAATACAAGTCGCATTAAAGGTTTTTTATCAAATCTGTGTCGTTGTTAGGAGTGAAAACTGAAAGAATATATTATACATTTTTCTTTTTTCAGGTAAAAGTACAAGCTTTTTGCATTAGCATAATGATACCTGAAAATGTGTTTTACGAGGTAAGTGGTAAGTTATGACAAAAGTACGACGTATACATTTAAATTTAACCTTTTATACCTGCTTAGCTTGTAAGTTACCCTTTGGATATGCAGAGGAGTATTCTGCAGACCTTTACTACAAGCGTGCTGCACGAATGCTCCGTCAGTGGCGACTGTGTTGTTTATTATCATTTCAAAAGAGGACACTATATTGAATATAGCTATATACTGATTACGTACACCATATATGTAACAGATAAAAATATAATTAAATAATATTGTAAGTGCGAATGTTTGGATCGGTGTTTGTTTGAAGGAGGGAAAGAGCATAGAGATCCTTATTAAGATTTTTTAACAGCGGGCGACAGCTATTATAATATTAGAAATTGGAAGTATAATAATCAAGCAAAGAAAATTATCTGAAAAATATACACATAGTTAGTATACGTGAATCTTTTTATAAAATACGTTAGAATTGTATTGGACTGGCGATTGAGTCATGCATATTCGAGATGTTGGATAAACAGCACGCAGTGACCCGGAACTACTCGAGATGAAGTCGAGCGATGTTGAAATAATGAGCCGAATGTTTACCGTACAGCGCCAAGACTAACATATTTTAGAAGCAGGAATAAGAATGAGACTTGAGCACAATCACAATGCACTTGAGAACGATTTGTCAAGAATATATACCAAGGTAAATTGTAGTTTATTTAAATCTGTACATATGTATTTACGTATCTGTTCAAGGTAGAACAAACAAGGTCTAGCTTTATTGCTAGTGGTGTAGGTTGGACCTAATTTTGGCCCTTTAGTTCCTTTCCTTTCCACTATTTTTTTTTAATTTGATGAAGAGGACGTATAGGAAGAAGAAATGTTAATTTTATGTACGTCTCCCTCAACGTCGTTTAAATGCAGGTAACACATCTGCAATCGCGGATGTCTGCGAACAGCTGTAGCTTCGCTATTTAGGCGAATTCAGATTACCGCTTGCACATTTGCCGCCTTTAAATTTAAAAAGGAAAGATTCAGATTAACTTGGCTGATGTATGTGTTTGTAGCTTTTTTATATACAGCTTTTGTGAGAGGTATAATGTATCAATTATTTCGTTCATTTGATCCGTGATGAGATTTCTGATGGCCTACAAGTTGTTTGTCAACATCAGCTTGGAATGTGCCGAGCGTATTACGACGTGGCCCAAGTTAAAAGATACCGCGTTAAACGGGTTAAATAACTGAATATAATCCCTAGAAAAACGGGAACTTATCTGACCGGGTGAGCGTAAATGTAACCAAATTGCATTAGCTCACTACCGCCCTCTTATCATTAGTAAATAGTTTCACAAGATTCGTCGTCTAACGTAATGTTTAGTAATGAAACGTTTGTCTTATGTTTTATTTTCTTGAATAGCTTTTAGATATTTCTTGTGGAACTTACTGCGGTAACAGCGTCTCGTTCATCGGGTCAGATCTCGTAGACAATGTAACATTAGCAAAAACGCTAGTATTTAGAATCTACAAAATGTGTCAAAATACATAGGAAAATTACATGATAAGGTCGTGACATATAGAAAGTTATTATCAAATACATTCATTTTTGAAATTCGTAATGAAATCGCTTTGGAGCGAATGCACTTTGTGTAGGAGGGCTGACGAGTTTGTAGCTCGAAACATTAGTTATCAAGATTTGCCCGTCTGTCAGGATCAGCTATTTCAATCTAGCCCTAACGTTCTATAACTCATCACTTGATTCTTATATTTACTACATAATAGGCTATTACAATCGATAATCAAAAAGAAACCATTTTATATAAAAGCATTATTTTCTTTCTGAGAAAGTGCTTGGGCGTAAATATTGTGGAGGACAAAATAATTAGCTCTAAGAGCGACAGGGTTAATTAGTTATTTAGGGCGGGTAAGAGCTCGCCAAGAAATAATAAACATTAGCTAAGGCTTCACAAAGAATGTTGCTCTCATCAAATATTTAATTCTGATAACATTTACTCCATATCTTACTTATATAATAAATGCGAATATTTAGATGAATGGAAGGATGTTTGTTTGAAGGTATGACCAGAAGCACTCAAGGGATCCCGATGAAATAGCATAGATATAGAGCATAGTCTGGAAGAACACATAGACTACTTACTATTGTTTTTAAATGCGCGCAAACGGAGTCGAGGGCAAAAGCTATATTTATAATATTAGTAAGATTCTTAATTTATAATGAAAAGGTAATTTGAGGTTAGCATTGAATTGAACAATCGCTGATTTGTTTGTGTTAAAATTAAATAAAACTGCCATGAAGGAAGGCATTATGCAATGGATTACATATCATGTAAAAATATATTAAAAGATCAATTAACGCATTAAACAATTAAGTTGAGTTTAAATATATCTTTTACTTTTCGTTTTCTAATTCAACTTTTTAAACTGTGTATGTTAATTAGTTTTCACTGGCTGCTGCTCGCCCGAGGCGGAGGCGGAGTCAGAGGCAACACTAGCATGTCTGTGAATTCAAAAGAACATTCGAATTAATTAAGAACATTTCCATGTTTTTCCAAATGGAAGTAAGGCGCGCTTATTGAATAGATGCGCTCTTCTGTACGCTTATTCCTACGAAAAACTCGTTCGTAGTTTTGTGCAGTGTTATTTTTTCTATTTGAAAATTTAAACAAATTCATCTGACTTTAAACGTACTATGCTGGTGTAGCGATCCAACGTGGGCCTTGGCCTCTGACAGAAGATATCGCCGACGTCGCCTATCCTGCCAGTTAGTAGCTACAACCTAGCTAAAAACAGATACATTAGTATTTGAGCCTACCGATGGGTTGGCGGAGACGTTTGGCGCACCGGTTTTCTCCTATTCTAATCCATCGAAGCCTCTAGAATTTCTGACTTTAAAAGTGTTGCAGCCATAAAGTCCACACTACGGCGTCTCCACGAGCAGCTGCCGGCGCGTGTCTTCGGCGCCCCCCAATGGCGTCGTCGTCGGGGTCATCCGTCAGCACCTCGTCATCGATGAAACGATTGCTATGTCGATCAACGTCGCACTCTTACCACCAATTAAAATTTGACCGGCCGGCTAATCCTGAGCATCAATGATCAGGTATTTAAGCTGACAACGACGAAGAGTCGCCCTCAAGCCCCGTGAAGCTGTAAATGCCTCTATAAATCGTTTATCTTCTGCAAAAAGTAATAAATATTATAGAGTAATGAAGAATATGCATTGACATTAATAAATTGTAATGATACGGTCTTCATCTTAATTGAGAGCAGTTGTTAGTTCGAGATAACGAGGCGAGGCTTGCGGTGGATTGATACAAGTGGGGTTGAGGGCAGCTAAAAGCTGTGCAGCATTAGTCCTCATATATAACAACATTGCAAGGGATAAATGTTTCCGTTGATGACATATGTAATGGCCGCAGATATTTTAAATGAACAGCTACGGTAAACCAAGGATATTTTAGTGAAACGAGGAATTACATATGATATAATGAGGTATAAGCTTGGGTAGTGAAAGCCCACTTCTAAATCTACAAATCTCTGTTGAAAATATTATTTAATACTAAAACTGTATCGTGTTCCGTTTATAGAATATATTGCGACCGCAAAACATATGGCGATTGTACTTAAAATTAGCAATATTACAGTAAATGCGGTTTCGCATCGCATGTTAGAAATACAATCGAATCGTTATTGGCGTATGATTTTCGAAACATATTCCATTGATAACTAATGTTATTAATTACTGTACCGGAAAATGTTTGTTGTTAACGATTTTAGGTTTCATTTGAAACTGTAATGAGGCGTACAATACGTAATATAGCTTTTCAAATTAATTTCTATTAAATATTTTATGTAAATAAATTATTTTGTAGTCTTTAATCATTGAATTTACCAACTTTTCTTTCAAACACATGTGAAATAACGTGCCAGTCTTATTTTGTTTCACATTATTTATAAGTTGGCAAGCGATCTAGAATCCCCCTGAATTCGCCAAAATATCGCAGTGACAACTGCCCCCTCCTCTACCAAATTAATTCCCCCTTTCCATCCATTCCTTATAATGAGAAAAAAAAATTGACTTCCGGTACTCTTTTCAGACGAATTGTCAAATCAGTTCCACTTCCCGACTGTTTTTGTGTTTAATTGGTGTATTTTTTTGATATTCATTACTATTCTATTGTTTTTATTTTTTATAGTATAAGTTGGCAAGCGAGCAAGGTGCTTCCTGAATTCGCCGAAATTCCGAAGCGACCGCTGCCCATTGACATCCGCAATAACAGATATGCTCTAACTTAAGTTGGCGGAGGAGGAGACAGACAGAAATAGAACATTTCCCCATCATATGCATCTCCACCTCTGCTAAAACCATGTTCCCTGTCTACCCTTTCCTTATAATAAAAGGGCAGGAAGGGAAAGATGACAAAAATTGAGCCTGCGGCACACACGCTCATAAGACAAAACTAGGTAATACTTTCATTTCACTGTCTGTCTTCTGGTGTGGTCTTGGTATTGCACCGGACGAGAGGAATTATTCGTGCGAATATATTGAAACGGGCTCTACCACTGTTAAAATTAATATCGTATCTAATTCGCAACCAAATATTTGGTGCTGAAACTCAAAGTATAAATTCATAAAGCAATCGCTACCCGCATCGTTTAGTTAACAATTCTATTTGTATTCCTTTCTAGTAATGTTTAAAATAGTTAGATATCGTTGTACGAAAAACTTTGACAAAAAGCAGTAAAAGGCTTGAACATTCTTTGTTTTTAGATAAAACCAGCATTTACATAACTGTTCAATCTCTCTGAACGTTTTCAGTACTAGTTACTTTTAAGTGACATTATTTTATGTCGGCTGCTCTTTCTACTTTTTCTACAAAAACGTATTTAATAACATTATCTTATCAAAAACAAAACTCCAGGTTCGTTCGAACTCTTTAATAATAAATCTATGAAACAAACAGTTTCATATTGTTGTTACAAGTTTCAGAAAACCGTACAGTATATTTGCAACTTTCAAAATTTATATGACAGTTCAATCTATTCAGGGTTCTTCTGAAACTTGGAATACAAAGTAGTGAGTTTTATTTAAGTATATGTTTTCTTTCGAGATATTTCATAACAGTAAGCAGTTGTATTAAGTATATTTCAGACTACGCTATAAAATAATAGCATGTACTTCATAGCACAAGAATATCACACACTATACATTATTTCAGACATTTTCTTACTAATATTATAAATGCGAACGTTTGGAATGATGGGTTTTTATTAGACTTTATCACCTGAACTGCTTAAAGAATCCCGATGAAATTTGTCGTAAATGTAGATGTAGTAGCCTGGAAGAACACATAGGCTACTTTTTACCCCAATAATATTTACGGTTCCCGTGAGTTACGTTAATTTTGTTTTCTTATGTTTATTTTTCCAAAATCCTGCTAAGGTTCAACATATCTTATATAAATTTAGCACTGATAAAACAAAGTCTGGAGTAATAAATAGGATACTAAGTTTTATTTTCATTCCGCGCGGACGGAGTTGCGGGCGGCAGCTAGTACACTATAAAATGCAGCGATGTGACACTCTTTATAGTTCGCGGCCCACTCAGGTTCCCATACTATTGTGTATTGTCAATGCTTGCGGTTATATCGCGTAATTTTAACGCCATGCTATATAATATAACATTATATCCATATTGGCTATACTATACAGCACAATAATACAGCCTAGTCTGAAATATCGCCTTGAAGTACAAGGAGACACATAAGAAGAGGAAATAATCTCTTTCTCTGCGTTAGTTAAACGGTAAGAAACACATCTGCAGTTATGGTTGTCTATGGGCAGCTCTCGCTTCTCAATTTTGGCGAATTCAATTGGGCGCTTATTCCGCTGTCACCTTCATTTATAAAAAAGAGCATTAATAGTGAGAATTGACTTTCTTTTTGTTACTTCGACATAAACTCCCAGACTTAAACGACGTTATAAAATTTGTTGTCAGTATGTCATTTATAGTAATTGGTTTATATGTATAATCCAGTAAAGGCTGGATTCTATTATATTTTAGTATATTTTATAAGTTATAATTTTTTTGCCCATCAGATTCCCTAAACTTTTTAATATAAGCTATAAAAGTTTAAATTAAGTCGTATTATTAATGTAGTGGCCATAAGTTTTCCTTTTGCTTGAGCAATCGCTGTAGAGTTACTTGAACTTAGTTTAATACCTCTTAACTTTCTGTTTGCCTTTACAAATATTTATGAGTTATTTTGAGATATTTAAAATTAAAATATAGTTTAGCATTACTTTACTTCTTTGTATAATAGTTACTAATTGATTAGTTTTTAAACTTGACGACTTCAAATATGATTTTCTTAATTTAGTTTTCATGTTCATATCAACTACGATTAGTACAATTAGAGAAAACTTTAAGAAATATTGCATACATTTCAATTTATATGTTTAATTTGAAACATAAATGTATCTTAACCTTAATCTTAATGTTAATCCTTACTAATATTATAAATGCGAAAGTAACTCTGTCTGTCTGTCTGTCTGTCTGTCTGTCTGTCTTGCCTTCA
>JAAOEG020163762.1:0-11293 GCA_011763625.2 Papilio bianor | reverse complement strand
CCAAGCACTCCTCAGATTCATCCTCACTCAGAGACAAATGGATGTTTTGATGGTATTGTTGATAATCTATAAAGTTATACATCATATGTTACTTGTAATAATAAATAAGTAAAAAAGCCTTAAAATAGATTGAATATATTTCAGACATTAAAAAAATAATAATTAACACATGATTAATTAATAAACACAGTATGTTACTCTTATAAAATAAAATAGGGCAGAGGTTATAATCAACTTCTAACAAATTTATGTAATTGGTTAGAAGTTGGACCTGCCAGAGTAACGAGCTACTGCATAGCAGGATATAACACAGGACAGGCAATGCTGGCAATCTCTAGGGGCGGAGGCCAAGGCCCAAGCCCGACTTAGTGCGCTATCAAAGTAAGAAAGTAAGGTTAGAAGTTAACTTAACAGTATAAGACACCAGCAACAACATGTATAAATTGAACGGATCACCTGCTGTAATACCACAAACACACAGAAGACAGCATGAAGTGGTATTAATTTGATATTTCATCTGATGTCTAATGGTCCTATTATCAGTTCCTCCCTTTTCTTATAAGAAAAGGATGGGAAGGGCAATATGATTTGAACAGAGTAAGAATTTTTTAAATTGGTTCAGTTGTTTTGGAGCTTAATTATTAAAAAATGAAATATCCTCTAAATCAATATAGACAACTATAGTAAAGCTGACAAACCTGGTGTTTCATTGAGGTTTACGTCTTTCATACTGGACAGGGTATCCTCACAACCAGGTATACTCTGACTGAGCTTAGTCTGATTCTCTGTTGTGGCGGCTTCTTTAGCCTCACTACCTTTGGTAGCCGCTGTCTCTCGAGAACACTTCTTTATATCAGTAGAGTGTAACTCTGTAGCAGTTGGCATTGTTGACTTGAAGGGTTACTCCTTATGTCCCATCTCTAAGTGTAGTATAAAGCTTACTGAAATGAAAAAAATTATATAGTAACATAGATTATAGATAAATGTTCTCAATGTATAATGATTTATTGGCATGTACATTCGCGATACGATGACAAAAGGTACATAGTATTTAGTTATTTCAAATCACTATACCATAATTACATGCGATTTAAGACCTAGTGACTTATAGAATTGATAAAATGAGAGAAGGTACACGCTGTGAGATTATTTCTTTTTACCAGCGATGAATTTGTAATTTATTTCCACGTGGAAGTATATATATATTTAACAGTACCTCATTCTAAAACGAAACAACCATTCCTCACGTAAATCTTATAGATTCCAAATCCCCAGTATTTCACCACAATTTTACAGCAGAGATACCTTCACGTGGCAATATGGTAATAAAAAGGGTAGTTTATTTCACAAACGAATTCACTATAGCTTGATACAGATGAGCTATGACAGCTAAACAAGTATTTTTGGCCGAATACCGAACTCGAAGTTTCGTCTCAGTGTTTGACGTTATCAGATTTGCAAACGTCAAAAGTCAGCTGTCAATATCAGGTGGTCCCAGTTTATGCTAAAATTCCCCGCAATTCTGGTTAAAATATTATCGTTTGATGATATAGGTATAGGATAACGATGACAATAAAAGGAAATTTAAATTGAAAAAAACGCGTGAACTTTCGAACTAGGCGGATGTTTTTTCGGCTGCTGAAAATATATTAATGTAAATATTTAGTGAGAGATCACTGGAGAATTATATATTATTTACTAGACATACATTCTGGGTCATTTTAAGAAATTCTACTAGTGTAAGACAAATCAATGTTTGCAAACAGTGTCATAAAACGGGAAGAAGAGCTTAAACGGTGTAGACAATGAGAAAAATCAAATTGTCATTGAGATAAAAACAAACCATATCTCACAGTAAACCGCTAGAAAAGATATCATATAAAATATTTATAACAATGAATCAGTTCCTAATAGATGTCCCCGTGTCAGTAGTGTATTATGAATGTAGGAATTGGTTCCCCTTATGTCGTCCGTGTATAAAAATAGGTATCACCTCGATATCACAACGCTGGTTAGTCAATTACCGAACAACAGGTGGCGCTGGGAAAATGGACGGAGCAGGTGAAAATTATTTGTACTAATTTAAACATTAAATTATAATAATTTAAGTTTTAAGTAAGAATGACATTTGTATAAATGATTTTATTTAAGTAAAAATTAGATGTTAATTAAAACTGGCCATCAACAATACACCACACTAATAAAATGTAATAAAAACCAACGAGATTTAGGCGCGAAATTGCACGAACAACGAATTGAATGTGCTCATGTAATATTGTAAATATTGTGATCAACAACGGAAATAAATATTCAAGCAGTTATACTAGTTGTCATCTTAATAATTCTCAATCGCATAATTTTGGGAAACTTACTAAAGAAGCATAAATTTTCTAATCATCAACAGGAAGTGTAAGAAGAATCGGCAGAAGTCGTCTAACTTTTTTTTACAAGTACATAGAAACTAACGAATCCTTATGCAATTCTTAAAAAGGTGTTAATATAAGATAATTTGAATTTTATTTCAACATTTGTTATTACCTGAATAGAACTAGTACGTATAGTACACATCGATTGTTCCTTGTATAGTTACGTGAGGCAAAGGTCTTGAAGTTTGAAGACTGAATGAAAAAAAATACAGACGAAGGCTAAATGGTACCCTTCACAATCTAGTCCTAACATTTGATGGGTAAGTTTTGCCTAAGTGATTATTTATGTGCTTTATCTCTTTGCCTACAGTCTTATGTACTTACCCAACAGAACTGTTATTTGCTGCCTACAAATACTGTGCTACTCAAAACCTCAGTCCTACAAATGTGGTCAAAATCATAGTGCAGAAAAATTTTGATTACCTTAAATATATATTAGACACATAAAAAGTTATCATATTGATAAAAGTAGTTTTATAAGAAAACATATACAAATGTATGACTTGTATCCAAAGAGATTCGGATAAAATATACTAGCTGTGGCTCATGAATGTTTCTAAGCAGAATTAAAATAAAACTTAGTATCATGTGTTATTCCAGACTATGTTTTATATGTGATATGATTTTATAGACCTATCAACTCTTTTACAAGTTAATTATGAGGTAGTTATCCCCTTATATGCAATGTAACTGGAATGAGGATTGTCCGAAATATGCCCACCGAATGGTCATTGGAAGAGATTGTCGAGGATTAAACACAGACTTTACTTTACAAGGCCTTGGAAAAATAGTATGAGCCCGTAGACTTAATAGAAAAATCCGGAATGAAGGTGGGGCTCCCTTGTGGGTTCCCACACAATCAGTTGTTTACACTTTTTTGGGACAAAAGGTACCTGAATATGTTTATGGCTTTTTTAATTCCATCCCAGTGGAAATTTATTTATTGCCCACAATCCAGTGCAATAAGTGATGCAGATTTGGGCATGTTAAGGCGCAATGTAAGTCCAAACCCCGATGTTTTGAATGTTTGCAACCCCATGAAGGAGAAACTTGCGAAAAGACATTGCCAACTTGCCTTTTCTGTGCCAGAAGTCACAGAGTGAATGACCAAACCTGTTCTAAATTTGATCGACAAATAAATATGTTATGTACATTTAATTTTACCTGAATAGAGCTTGTGCGTAGAGTCCACATTGCATGTTCTCCAGAAGAAATAATAGACATCAATGTAACTATATTTGTGTCAAAGTACTTGAAGAATGAAGACTAAATTAAAAAAATATGACAGGATGGCTACATGGAACCCTTCACAATCTGTAGTCCTATCATTTGATGGGTAAGTTTTGCCTAAAAGGATAATTATGTGCCTTAACTCTTTGTCTGGAGGCTTATGTGCATCTTTTTAGCTATATTAAAATTACAGTGCAATTAAAAACCTCAGTGCTACAAATATGGCCAAAATCATGCATAAAACTCAATAGCCCAAATCTTTTAACTACAGAAGTATCTTAATTACACCCTTCCAGTTTAGGATCATATGGCGATGATCTTTAACTGCCACTACATCCTTTTACCATGCCCTGACCAATGAAATAGATATAAAAAGTTCTCATATCTATGAAACTCCAAAGTCTTAGAAGAAAACTTATATAAACCTAAAACTTGTATCCAAAGAGATTCAAATATAATATACTAGCTGTCACTCATGACTCCGTCTATGCGGAATTCAAATAAAATTTAGTATTCTATGTGTTATTCTGGACTATATACTATATCTGTGATAAATTTCAGTAAGATATGTGGAACCACTGAAGAATTCGGTGCCCAGCCTAAGTTAGGGGTGACTAGGCATTAATCAACTGGTCCAATACTCGTTGGTTGACTTCACTTTGAATTTCTTTGAACTTTGAACTTCTTTCACTTTGAATTTCTTTCTCAAGTATGGTTGGTGTCAGGTAGGTGGACATCCTGAAAACTGAAACTAAAACATTGTTTATAAAACCTTGACCCCATGTGAGTGAGGTAAGACCACGAAAATGATGAGGAAGAAGAGCATTTTTGAAAAGGTGCAATTTGTTGAGGATCAGTATGGGCATAGACTTATCTGCTTTGAGCTCAGCAGTCAACCTCATGAGTAAGATAATTATATGTGAAGACATTCCTCTTTACTCTGATATCAAATAAAAGCTGATAAACTAAACAAACAAAAATATGTAAATAAAGTTGTATTTATTTTCCGTAGCTGTTTATACTCATTTCAACTTGATCCCTAATTTTTATTTCGTATAAAACGATTTTTTTTAGCTAAATTCGAAAAATACATTCTTAATATATATATATATATATATATATATATATATATATATATATATATATATATATATTTTCCCTTCCTATGCTATTCTCCTCCGTTAAGTCCACTTCCCCATCCCACCCTTTCCTTGTAATATAAGGAAGGGAAGGGAAAGAAGACTAAAATTAGACCTCCGGAACGCACACTCATCAGAGTGTACGCGGAATAGCTTTAATTCTTATACACTAGCAGTCGCCCGCAGACTCCCTCTGCGCGATAGTAAAAACAACATAAGTAGTACACGTGTTATTCTAGACTGTTCTACATTATGCCAACTTTCATTGAGATTAGTCGAACCGTTCTAGAGAAACATTCAAAAATCCATCTTTCTACCTATCTATTCGCATATATTAATGCACGTAACACTCGGGAACCTGACATTTTTCGGGGATGAACCGTATCCAATTTGTTATTCCAGATTTTGTTTTCTATCTGTGCCAAATTTTAATAAAAAAAAGTTGCTAAATTATCGAGTAATCGTGAAAAATAAGATTAATGTATCCCACGGGAACCGTAACTTTTTCCGGGATGAAAAGTAGCCTATGTGTTTTCCAGACTATCCTCTACTTCTACGACAAATTTCATCGAGATCTTTTCTGTACTTTAGGCTCTAATAAACAATCATTCATCCATGTAAACTTTCGCATCTATACATATAATAAAATTGGAGTGTCTGTAACATTGAAATAACCGTTTACATGTATATGGATCTATATGCGGTACATAGACCAAAATACATTTTTTACAATTTTTGTCTGTCCGTCTGTTCCGATTAATCTCTGAAATCTAAATAGGAAAAAACTTATTATAACATTTAATAAAACTTTTATTAAAAAAGAGTTACGAAACAGCAGCACCACACCAGCATTTATGTCTATTGTCAAAATTTGGCCAAATGCCAAGATTCCAATGCAAAGAAAAATAAGATCAAACATTTGTTAACAGACAGACCAATATTTGATCCTGGCTCAAATATGGACAAATATTGAACCTGATTGGACAATTTTCTCATACAAATAGAAAAAAAATGGCATAATTTAATATATACAATAGTATTTCTTATAGGATTTTATTAATCTTAAGAAAATAAAAGTCTGACTATTCAACAAGTTTTTTTTTTAATAATTAAAGTTAAACTTTATACGAAAAAACAGGCACTTTCTTCTTAACTTTACAACAATCAAGATTCTCTTAACCTATATAGGTCATATATTTATGTCATGTAGGGCTACATATGTTTTGTTTCATGGACTAAACCTAACAAAACATAGCTTTTAAAAGGTATTCATAATATTCTTACTACACTACTAAGGTGATTGTGGCTGCATATGTTCTTGATAAGGTATATTTTCATCTTCGTACTCATGAGTATGCTGTGTTACTATGAAAATTGGTGATTTAATCTTCCGATGAACTGGTGATGGAGGAGAATCGAAACTTTGTGTTTGACTCGTGCCACCTTGCATTTTAGCTCTAAACATAATATTATCAATTTCGTGCATAGCAACATCTCGCTGATGTTCTTCCAATTTTCTTAACTTCTTAGCTAATAATTGCCCATATAAATCGTATTCATCAAAATCTCTCATCTCTACAGCCTTTTCCAAACCTTGCGTTTCTTCCTTATAATCATTCCTTACAAAAACAACGTTTGGACTGTTCTTTTTCTTAGGTTTATTATCAGGGTTTGCTTGAGAGAGTGGTGTTATTGAATATCTTGACGCGGTATTATTACTTTCATTTGAATTAGCTCTTACACCGACATTTATTTCTGTTAGCATTTGTTGTGATTGAGCGTAAGAACGATTGTTGAGCTGTAAGAAATACAATGGTTTAATTTGGTAATATCATTTATAACAATTTTGTTTAGCTCGGAATTAACAAAAGAAAAAGGTAAATTAATTATTTAAAAAATTTAGTATCACTAATCACCGAAAAAGAAAAAAAAATGCACGAAATAAAACAAAACAATAGCATTTCAACATTTACCTCTTGTTCCATTTGACTTGTACTATCACATTCATAATTCCCGCCAAGAAAACTTTCCATATGTGAAAATGCGAACCACGAAGTTTGATAGTTACCAAACCTTTTCTTTTTTCTATTCAAATGCATTCTAAATGAGGCCATTAATGATTCCTTCTTTCTTTTAAGATCAACCACAGCACATTTCAAAGAAAAAGAATTTTGAATTCTATCCCATGCCTCCGCAATTTCCGTTCTTGATCTATACGAGGGATTTTTAGGATCCCACAGAATTGGCTCTTTACGATATAGATCCAAAAATTCTAATACATTGCCATTTGTCCACGCCATTTAGTCTAATTTTAATTAAATCACTGAGTATAATTTACAAACACGTCTTAACAAAACTCCAACTAGAGAAAGACTAAGCAGTCAACCAATCAGAATCGGTCTTCTGTCGAATGTTTGTAATGTTTATAAGTATGTCGACCTCGTTCCACAAACTGCGCGACGATCGATGTTCGGCTTCGGATGTTGGCGTTGGCGACCAATCAAGAATGTTGGTTGCTATGTTGGTCCATTCATAAACA
The DNA here is from genome assembly GCA_011763625.2 of Papilio bianor. Taxonomy (NCBI): domain Eukaryota; kingdom Metazoa; phylum Arthropoda; class Insecta; order Lepidoptera; family Papilionidae; genus Papilio; species Papilio bianor. The sequence goes on along the minus strand of JAAOEG020163762.1, from coordinate 3,959 downwards.
AAAAATAAAATAATATATCCCGTATCCTTGTTGCACAATCTATTTATTTTATTATACATCGCAAATAATACGCGGTTATTTGCACATATTGATATGGTGGCTGCTTATTTGCGTTATTTTTTACTTATATCTTGTAAAAGTAAAATAGTGATTCACGACACAAAAAACACTTCGTTCATACGTGGTGGTTCGAACGTGAACTTCACTTGACACCTGTCAACAAAATTTTATTTTAGATGTAGTTCGCCGTTCGGTAAAGAAAACTACGTGAAAGAATACTTTAAATGAATCAAAAAGTCCAAGATTTATAAAAATAAAAACATTGAAGATGCAAGAAGAATTAAATGTAAACCACAAAGTTTTCGTAGTTTCGTAGGCATGTTGATTGAAAGCGGGCTTTTTTTTAAATCGACTTTTTTGATCTGATGAAAAATTTATTCGTTAGGAAATCATCAGATCATCATTATCTTATTGTGGCATTATTAGTTCTGGTTGTGGGTGCATAGTTGTGTAATTTTGTTCCGTCTTTCAATCGTTTTCTACAATAAAATGTATTTTCCATCGAAGTTTAAATAATGCATCAGATTTGGGTTAATGCTTTAACAATAATATTGTTGAGGTTGTAGTCTCCTTTGTAGCATAGCATTATAGTCAAAGGTGGAACTCATTTCTGATAAGCTAAATGTAGTTTACATTTGAGATGTTGTGGTAGATTCGGTTATTTTTAATAAATAGAAAGATGTTGGGATGTGAGATGTTGGTTTGTACATGAAATTTGTTTAAATTTTTTTTTCTTCCGGGTTTATCTTCTATCAGTTTAAACTTTTATCAGATTTGTTAAACAACCATATTATTTTTTGAGTGTGCCCTCCAATGAAGGCAACTACCCATAATGTGCAATGTTATAGTGTTCAAGGATAAATTTGTTTAAATGGAAGTGGATTTGGCAAGGAATGGATGCATACAAAGGGAAAATGTCTTCATTCTGTGCATATCTTTTTTATCAATTAAAGGTAGGCATATTTGCATCACTTTGCTGTTTTTGTGGCTTGCAAAAAAAATATCTTGTTTTATATCCTTCAGATATTTGTCATTAAAGTAGAAGCTATGAAAGGTTTATTTACCATTTAGGTAGTCAGAACTTTTAAATGTGTATTGTAGGTGAGTTAAAATGTGGTCAAAACGGGAATCCTTTAATTTTATTTAAAAAAAATAAAGAGGTTGGAAGCTTAGGTTGGCAATCAATACTAGCCACTAATACTCATGTCAAATAAGAGGTTATTATGAAACCCAAGTTGTGTTGATTCTTTGTTTTCGAAAGCTTTAAAATTTGTGGAGTTCTCTGTCATTTGAAAGACCAATTCTACACTTTGAGTGTAAAATAATTGTTGTGGACAAGATTTGTTTTGTCAGTAAAGATTTAATGATTTTATAAGAATACTTTACCGCTGATCACACAATGACAACAAACATTTTAATTTCCGAAACAAAATTAAATAAAGAAACAAACTACATTTTTCTTGAAAAAAGGTTGCATATGTTGCCTACATATTTGCATATATTAGTGTGCTGTCTTTTGCTAGGCAAATAATTTCTGCTAAAGATACTAGTTACTCGAGCACCATGATTGATTGCTAACATCCGGTTTTGACTGATATACTTTTCCTTGTTCTATCTAAGCCAAGGAGCTAGAAATTTGTCTCGTTTGAATTCTTTCCAAGTTATTCTTGTGGGATTTATATTTTTAAGAACATGTCATTTACTTTGGAAAATAATACGAAATAGCTACAGTATATTGTGGAACAAGAGATCATTAGAACCAAAGTAACTTGATTAATTTATATATCAGTTAATATTGATAAATCTTTTTTAAGAATTGCAACAGTGGCACATATTTTATTTTCCAATTCAAGAAATCGCTGTAACATAGCAAATACAGAATTCCACTGGGTTGGTTCTTCCTGCACCAAGCGCTTTGGTATCACGTCCGACTTTTCCTGTGATTGTGCTTTTAATAAAAAAAAATCTAGCGCTGCTATACTAGTTTTAATATGTGGGACGATAGTTTTAACTTTGTCCAAAGAAGCTTGGACTTAATTTAGGGCATCTTGTACTATTAAGTTCAACGTATGGCCATAGCATCCGTATTGCTTTCACCCTATATCTGTTATGGCTTTTTTGACGTTGGTTGCATTATCACTGACTATAAAATGTATTTTATTTGTTACATTCCACTCATTGGTCATTTCAAGCAAGGCAGCTTCAATATTCGCGCTGCTGTGCGTATCTTTAAACTATGAACATTTTAGTAAAAATGTTTTAAGAACAAGATCTATTGTTATATAGTGCCCCGTGACAATATCGTTTATTTTTCTTTTTTTTTAGAACTGGTAACTCGTATCCATATTTTTGCGTTCGGGGTCTGAGCCGGCCCCGTGTCCCCTCTCGTCCCAGCTGCAACTAGGCGTGGCCGGGCTGCCGGTCGTGGTGGCGGCGGCTGTCGCTTGTCTGCCTTCAATGGCGGCCTGAGCACCGGCTCGGGGGGGTAGGCGGGATTCCAGCCCTTGCAAGCGAGCATCAATCTCTCATTTTCTTTTTCTCCATCCATCATCTCTCCCTTTCTCACATCATTTTGGGTTTTGTTTTTTTAAGAGTATCCATACTTGATCCCACGAGTAGGGTCGAAACAAAAAGTCCACACCCGGGTGACTCCAATTCCGGGGGTAAGGCTATATACTACGGAGGTCGCCTGGTATCCGCAGGTTTTTAAGACTTCGCTGTCGGGTTATTAGTGACTGACCCTTGTCTTGGGCCGGCCAATTAAGGCAAGCCCCCTATCCCGACCGCTACGCCGCTAGACGTGACAACGACACGCTACGGCCGAGACAGGTTGCCCGACGTTGTCCCGAAGGACATCCCCCTGAGTGCGGGTTAGCGCACCCAAGGGAACCGCCGCGCCGCGGAATACTCAACAGAGTACCCCGCCGCGGACCTTGAAGGTCCGCCATCCCACGACCCACAAATAGGTCCGCTGGCCAGATATTGGTCAGCGACGGATGACTTCCCTCCCCCCCGTAGTGGAAAAGGAACCCATCTGCCGTCGTCCAGGGTGCACCAGGTCAACCGCTTCCATTCCCCCGGGACTTGTCCCATAACAATCCAAGGGGCGACCCATCGTGGAAGTTTCCGACCCTCAGGCTCTCCAGGCAGGCAATTCACGCTTTTTTACGAAAGAGAAAGGGTGATAACTAGTGATCTTAAATAAATTAACTAATTATCTATAAATAAATCTGCAAGGTCATTATCAATTTGTCTTTTTTTTGTTAGTGTTACTAATTCCGTAGCTATCAAGGCGCTGTTGCGTAGTGTGGCATATGGGTATGGTACTTGTAGCAGTGGATGTAGAGGCTGATGCAGCATCGGAGCTGGATGACGAGAGCTGTGGTTGGACAACGCTTTGTAGTTCTTTTCCACTAATTTGTTCTGGGGTCCTAATAGTAAATTGCGCGGTACAAATTGATGGTATACGCATGAAGGTGTTTTCACTTTAAATGTGTTTTTAAATTCGCAGTTGAAGTTTTGTAGCTATAAACTTCACCACAACTGTTGCACTTCACGTTTTTTCATTATGCAGTTTTTTTTAAAAATCCCAAAAAGCAATAAATTTAACGGAGACATTGTTACAAGTTTGTTATTTACACTTCACTATATACTAAATTTACACTTGTGGTTTGTGGTTTAAGATCTTTATTTCTCTAAGAATTTACAAAGTGCACTTATGAAAATCATAAAATAATATACATTCAATATACACCAGTAGTCTAAGTATAAACATCTAAGTTTGTACATGTTTAATTATAAGCTTACATTTTACTAATATATTTTTTTAAGTCTATTTTTAAATAGTGATAATTTATCAACATCTCGGATATAGCTAGGCAGGCTGTTGTATAACTGTG
>JAAOEG020160567.1:0-11342 GCA_011763625.2 Papilio bianor | reverse complement strand
TTATCACTATTTTTTTCCAAATGAAATATTTTTCTACCAACTGAAAACAATGCAAGGCTACCAGTGCTGTATTTGTAGTTTGTTTACTAGCCGCAAGACATAGTGCATCATACCATACAATATCTGACTCTTTCTAACAATTACTAAAACAATTAATCAAAATATACTTTTTGCCAATCACTTTCATTAATGTTATCATTGCGGCCAACGGAATTAACAGAAGCTATTGCAGAAGAGCTGTTATTTCCTTGGACTGTTTTAGATTGATCCAATTGCGTTATCATTGCAATGGCACAACCTAAAACAATTCTAAGGTTATACTCACAAATGAAGAAATATACGTACTTTCCAGTGAATAATAAATTAAGACTCTGGACTAATAGCCATCGTTGTTATGTTCTTGCCTTGAAACATTTTCGTTTGATCATGTTGCTTATGTAAAAGAAATGGTGAACTCAGAATGATTCACGGTAACTAATATAGGCCACTGAATGAAGTTGGATTACATAGTCAACGATGAAAATACGGACAGTCAGATTAACAAAGTTAAAGCTTTAAACCTTGCAGTTAAACCTTGTTGTTTGTTCTGTTGTTTCCTCGGAACATTTTAGTTTGATTACATTTGCATAGCAATTAGCAACAGTACAGGCTATTCAAAATAGAACATTGTACAAAGGGAGAGTCAGAGAAAGAAGTCGGTTATTTATTTTTCAGATTACTAAAGATAGATTGTAGCGTCGTTCAATGTTGGCTATGTATTATGTTTTTATTAAGTGCATTGTGTGTACCTTGTAAGTATATTAATTAGGCACTAACTGCTAATACGAAACATATGTATATTTGATGATATTATATATTTTGACTTAATGGTTCACTCTTCAACTAGTGGTCGCTCTTGGTCCGAATTTGACCGTAATAAATATTTTAAATAACATTTTTTTAAGTTTAAAATAGCTTTATACACTTTTCATTATAAACTTCAAGCCCCTTCGTACACAAGGCTGCGCAAATTTTCAATTTTATTCTTTAAGAGATATATGCCATACAATCTCCATAGAGGTTCCTCAGTTCCTCTGACTACGCTTGGTGTAACGGCGAACCTTTAGACGGTTGGGTTGATTTGCCGTCTCCCAGGGAAAGAGCTGCTGCGGCGGCTGGCGCAGGCGGGGCCTCGAAGGAGTGCGAAAGAGTTCCCATAGCCCCGCAAACGTGCTCGTGAGGAATATTGTATGGTTTATAGTCAGTGCTAGTCCGATATAATGCGGTGTCGTCCTGCAAGAGCACTTACATGCAGTTTTGTTTGTAGTCTCTCGGATCGTTTTTGATCGTCTCCTTTACTTCTACATTTTTAAACTATTAGGAGCTTCGATTTTATAAGTTGGTGATCTGCAAGTAGATTTTTTCTTTTATAAGGTGGCAAACGAGCAAGTGGTTAACTGAATTCGTTGGAATAGCGAGCCCACTGTAATTACCCATAGGGATCCACAATTGCAGATACGTTGCCTACCTACCTACGTTGCCTAATTGGTGGATGAGGAGAGGATTCGTCGAAAGAGAATATTTGGATAGTGGCCATTATTAAGCGTTATAAATAACGTCGCATTGGTGCATTTATTGACTGTTTGCTGAGAGCAGCAGCGTAGATGTTGCGTGTCGTTTATGCCGCGTTAGCTCCGCAACCGAACTCGTATTCAAAAAAGTCTAAAGTTTTTGTTCAGAATATTTCTTTAGGAAGTCGGCTTTTTTTTCCTAAAAATTTTACTTATTTATAAATTTTTAGTGAATATTAAATTCTTTTACCAATTTACGTTATACACAATGTAACATGTCCCTAATTTCATTTGAAAAAACAATTTATAAATGCAACACCTATAGCAAATTACCTATTATCTAGTCTACAGTTCACTGAATATCTTTGTAAGAATGTTATAATATTAAATTAAAATAGACTAATAGGAAACACTAAATGGTCTTTCTCGTCTGTGCTATTTAGTTCTTCAACAAATAACAAAATGAGAACATCAACATCAAATAAGCTTTATTAAGAGTTACTTATAAAAGTACTAGCCAGAACTTAGCCAAATTTACATGGACTTACATGATAACCATCAATTATCAAACAAAGCAAAAATCATCAAAACCGGTTTAGTATAATAATTTAAAAAAATACATCATTGCGAGCATTTTATTCTGTCTGGCCGCACGCCGCTGTTACAATTTTCAGACGCGCGTAGGTTTTAATCTTTTGATATCTTCTAAACAATTGGTCAAATGTCCATATATAGCGCACTATTTACAGAGCATGGTTTAGTCACTTGCATGGGTATAGCCTGGAAGTATTTAGCATTTCATTGGGATACATTGAAATATATAGCCTTGAGCAAAAAGAAAGGGTCGGTTAAGAAAGTTTGAATATCTCGGAAGATAAAGACGCTAGCTAACTCTTGTAAGTAACGCTATAACTCTTTAGTAATCAGTGTATACACTGATTACTAAAGAAACAAATTAAAATTTAAATTAATTTTAGTCACTATAATTTGATGTATATTTCGAATCATCACTATTTTTTTCCAAATGTAATATTTTTCTACCAACTGAAAAGAATGCAAGGCTACCAGTGCTGTATTTGTAGTTTGTTTACTAGCCGCAAGGCATAGTTCATCGTACCATACTATATTTGACTCTTTCTAACAATTACTCCAACAATTAATCAAAATATACTTTGTGCCAATCCATTTCATTAATGTTATCACTGCGGAGAACGGAATTTACAGAAGGCATTGCAGCACTGTTATTTCATCGGAATTTTTCAGATTGATCCAATTGCTTTACCATTACAATGGTACAACCTAAAACTATTCTAAGGTTATCTAAGTTCTCTAAGCCACCTATATTCAATAAGGATACGTACTTTCCAGTTAATAATAAATTAACACTGCATACAAATAGCCATCGTTGATCGGCCTTGGAATACTTTTGTTTGATCATGTTGCTTATGTAAAAGAAATGGTGAATCACGGTAATTAATATAGGCCACTGAATGAAGTTGGATTACATCGTCAACGATGAAAAGACGGACAGCCAGATTAACACAGTTAAAGCAACTATAATGTCTACTGATTACCTTGTTGTTTGTTCTGTTGTTTCCTCGGAACATTTTGGTTTGATTACTTTTGCGTAGCCATCAGCATCAGTACAAGCTAAATTGTTACGAGGTTACAGACCAAAGCCACCTTGTGAAGACAGAAACTGAGGACAAATACTGCAGGCAAATGAAAACTGGCATCGTGTAAACTTCATCAAAAGAATCCAGTCCTCCATGAAGTGTCGTCGGCAGGGATCGTGCAGAAGCTCAATGCATACGTTGCACTTGGGGTTGACCATCGAAGTGATTTTAATTAGAATATACATAAGCTAATGAAAATCTTACTTCTGATATTGTATATGCGAAAGTTTGAATGTACCACGTAACTTCATAACGGATGCACGGATCAAGATGAAATTGAATTGCACCTAATTATTGATTTTTAAACAAATTATCACTAATTCATGTTTAAATTATTTTTGATTTCATTTAAGAGTAGTGCAAATTACACTGGTTGGTACTTACTGACCAGGACGGATTTTACACAGAATGAAGTCGCGTAGTAACCAATTGCATCTCTAATAATATGATTCAATTTACATTTCTAGTGCAAGAACGAAAATAGCCGAGAGTCTAAGGAGGTCTTATAATAGCTCAAGTAAGCCTTAATTTAAGTATAGTTGCGTGTCCAATTGCAAATGCTCGAGTTAAGGTTTATTGAGCATTGTAATATAACAATATCATCGAAGAACGAAAACAAGAAAGCAAGCTGATGTATTTTAAACTGTGTGTATTTTAGACATCTATAAATACTAATTAACATTTAAAACAAGTCAACTAATGAAAAACAAGAGTAATGTGTCCAGAGGCCTTTATACCCTTTTTTCGTGTTTACTTTGTCATAGCATAGGGCTAAGCAGCACGGCGCGGCAGCGGACGAAGTAACTTTGGAACCGAGTATGTGAGTCTTATAGCCATTGCCATTAATATAATTTAATTTACGATCACATGGCCATTGGCGGTCACACTATATATACAATCAAAAGGGTCCTGTTGATTATCTTCAGCATTTTTCCACAATTGTAAGCTGTTGCGGCTACTCGTATTATTTTGTTTTTCAGAATTCCCTTGTATTGTATATTTTGTATTATAATGCGTGTAATATTTTTATATTGTATTATTTTTCACAACGTCACTTTGAATAGTTTGAAGACTAACTACAATCCCAACAGGTTGGCAACAATCAAATCAGTAGTATCATTGAGACATCGCTGCTTTAGTACTTTTGTATATAAAGGCAAGAACTGAAGCAGAGATGACTTTCAGATACTGCTGACTTAATAATCAACATGATGCAGAGAAGATTGAATAATCCATTACGAAAATAACCAAGAGTCTAAGAAGGTTTTATAATTGCTCAAGTAAGCCCTAATTTTAGTATAGTTGCGTGTCCAATTGCAAATACTAAAGTTAAGGCCATCTTGATAATTATAATATAACAATAACATCGAAGAACTAAAACAAGAAAGCAAGCTGATATATTTTCAACTGTGTGTTTTTTCATTGTTTTTATTTTTATTGTACATTCAAAACTAAACACACAAAAAGCATGTCATATAAAAACTATAAAGTTTATAATTACATAATTACTTCAGGTAGAACGAATCAGGCCGATAAGTTTGTAGCCCCAAAGTGTATTTTAGGCATTTATAAATACTAATTACAATTAAAACAAGTCTACTAATGAAAAACAAGATTAATGTGTCCAGAGGCCTTTATACCCTTTTTTCGTGTTTACTTTGTCATAGCATGGGGCTAAGCAGCACGGCGCGGCAGCGGACGAAGTAACTTTGGAGCCGAGTATGTGAGTCTTATAGCAATTGCCAATAATATAATTTAATTTACGATCACACCGCCATTGGCGGTCACACTATATATACAATCAAAAGGGTCCTGTTGATTATCTTCAGCATTTTTTGACAATTCTAAGCTGTTGCGGCTACTCGTATTATTTTGTTTTTCAGAATTCCATTGTATTGTATATTTTGTATTGTAATGCGTGTAATATTGTATTATTTTTCATAACGTCACGTTGAATAGTTTGAAGACTAACTACAATCCCAACGGGTTGGCAACAATCAAATCAGTAGTATCATTGAGACATCGCTGCTTTAGTACTTTTGTATATAAAGGCAAGAACTGAAGCAGAGATGACTTTCAGATACTGCTGACTTAATAATCAACATGATGCAGGGAAGATTGAATAATAGATGAAGATTAAATAATACATTACGTGTAAAAAGCAGTTATAAAAATAGACACTTCGGGTAAAAATACTGTGTAAAGGACTATTTCTTGTTCATTAATTACTTACTTTCCTAGCGCAGCGACCCAAAGAGGGCCTTGGTCTCCGACAAAAGAGATAACCAACGTCGCCTGTCCTGTGCTATTTCCTGCCAGTCAGCAGCTCGTAGCTCGCGCAGGTCCAGCTCCACGGCATCACTCCACCGGTATCTGAGCCGGTCGAGAGGACGGCTGCCAATCGGCGTCCCAAGATACGCCCGTATGGTATGATACGTACTCATTCTAACTAGGCCCCCCGGCTCATCCAGCGAAGTCTCGAAGGTGAGTTCGTTTCTTACCCTAACTAGCATCTCACTCACTTTTGTGGCCATCTTAATTAGGGCGGTGAAATTTCGTGGGATGTCGAAGTTGTTGAGGATGACATATAGTGAATACTATCAATACTATCGTAAGCCTTAGTAACACGAACAGTGAGTGGATAATTTGCGCCTTCTCCAATTTCTTCTACATCAGTTGCGTTAGGAGAAAAATCTGGTCTACGGTGCTGCGGCTTCGTCGGAACCCACACTGATAATGCCCGATGATTTGTTCCGAGTATGGTTCAAGTCTTTCTAGCAGCGCGTATGACTGATTCTGTCAGAACGGCATCAAAGCGGAGAATGCTACCTAATAGGTCATTTCGGATAAGGAAAGCAGTTCCATTCACATGGTGTCCAGAGTCTGTACCATTTTAGACAGTGGTAGCTTTGCTTTCGAAATTGCATTTCTCTTGTGTCTGTTTCGTAACAATGATTTTTTGCCGTTGTTGGATTGCCAGTCCGCCGCACAACCCACATATTGCTGAAGAACCACACCTGACTTCGGTCAGCGAGCCCATCGGGCTAAGCCTGGTAGCGTAGCTATGCTGTACTACCGACAATTCCTCCATCCTCCACTTGGAGGACGCTCCCCATATACCGTGAGAGCCTGCGCGGTGTAATTATACGTATTATATATTATAAATGAACATATATGTATTATTTTGTTACTTGAATGTTTCAATCTGATAAACAGTTACCTATATTGATTGCCTTTGGAATGTTGTTATCGAAACTAGCCGCAGCTTTGCAAGTACTAAGTCTCTTGAAGGCATTTCAATTTGAGAAGTAGTGTGTTCATGAGCAAATTCTCTAGTTAAAGTGCCAACATGGAACTCACAACGCAAATGCTTACAGAGGCACTTGTTTCATTCTGCATGTAATAATGGGCATTAATTGGTATGAGATGCAACTAATTTCCTAATTTTGCTATCTTTTTCGGGGGGAGTGCAAATTATAAATGGCTGGCACTCACCGCACACGGCGGGGAAATTTTGGAGCCATGTGCCTTCTCATACTTTCTTATAAAAATATGGGAAGTGAAAATTATAATAGCTTTTACCTCATTTTATCATTTCAATATTTTAATTACTAATACGGTGTCTTAATATTGCAGAACTATAATCATAGTGGTGAAAAGTAAAAGTAAAACACAACACTTCTTCCTTGATGAACTAGCTGTGTTAACTATGCCGTGCAAAACATCCATTTCAAAGGTAAGGGTATAAATAGATATAATTTTCCATAATTCTTCGTCAAATGACACTTTCTAGAAATATATTGGAAATAAAAGTGCTCGGTTGTATGTATATGGTACAACATGGCAAATGGCCATCGGAACGATCTTTGTAATGCTTTTCCAATGCACTAGGTTTTTAGAATACGGACACCTGATGCCGATTATGAAACGCTATAACTGCTGAAAGAATAAAGAATGACGTCGTTAGACAATAAATGACATTTTTGCTTAACATGATTTGTGTCAAATAAATGCCAAACTAAATGTAATTGTATGCTTATATAGTAAAATTCACGCCACAGTATCTGAGCGTATTGTAGAAACATTACACAGTGACATAATAAACGATATACGAGTAACAAAAAAGACATGGAAAAGTGTGAGAAAAGCTGTAATTAAAAACCGCATTTATATATTCATATTTCTATAGAATATCTTTTTAAATATTTTTATCTTATTAACACTACATTATTAATATTTTGATAGACATAATTGGCTACTGCAATGTAGTCAAAGCTGTGTAACACTGATTGCTGATGCTACGGGAGATGAAACACTGACGCTACGAGATGCTACGACGTAGCACTCAGTTCACAATTCGTGTTTGGCAAACTTACAACTGATGGTAATGTAAAAACTTCAACCAAAACTAAAAGTCAGCAGGTAACTATGCGTTCCGTAAGACTAGAACTAATATTGGTCAGGAGGACTATTTTATCAGTAGTAAATATTTTTATTTATTTAATAATCTACAACTTTAATCTTATTTCCCAGGACTACAATTCGATGACTCAAACATAAGGTGTGGCAGCCCTGACTTACAACACGTCATCGTTAACCTCGCTGTGTCATGAATAACAGCATAAAATGTTCTTCATCCTAGGTCAGGGGTAAGTCTATTCAAATATAGAACCAGTTACGAATCTGTCAAGAAAGGAAATATAAGATACATTTATTATATATCTACATATGATCTGTATTAAATATTCTACTCTTCATTTAATTCCTAAAGTTATTTGAATCTATGTAAGACAAGGAGCACAAAATAATTCTATTGGTATCTAAATAAAAGATCAAGTTCCCCAATGCTATTTAATCGCGATATTCCAAAAAATTTCGTCGAACTTTGGGAAAATCAAGAGTTGGATATTTAATATAGATCTTATGTAGATATAAAGGTATCTGATATTTCCTTTCTCTCTTTCTCTCTGATATTTAAGTCGGATGTGTATAGGTACAGAAGAACACTGATTACGGTATATAGTCATCCACGAAACGACCTTTGTATGCGACAAACGCGCTTAAAAACGCGTAGACACGCAAGTTTTAGGGAGCGTCTTTAGAAGTAATTAAAAAATAAGTTTTGCATTTATCAGTTCTGAGTAGTTGCTTGTGCTTAAATGTTATCCGATACGTTATTAATTCCAGTGATGTTAGACTGGCGCGCTATTGCTAACGCTGTATAATGTAACCATCGAGCTAGCGAGCGAGAAATAATGACAATGAAATCATAGGTTTTTTATGACTAAATAAATAACATATTTGATGCTATACATATTACTTGCTATACATTTTGCTTTAAATAAGAAAGTTATTTTCTTCAGCTGAATTTTTTTAACAAACAAGTAGACACTTTAAAATTTTCTATATAATACATATTTATTAACATTTCACTATAAGAATAACTAGATGATATCTGTTAAAAAAGGGTGAATTGAATTAGTGAAATTATTCTCAAGTAGGGGTGAGTTCGAGAAAAATATTGAGTAATGAGAATTAAAATAGAGGAAAAACACCTGCAACTTGAAAGTGATTTGGCGAATACATTTTTGTAACTTCGATCAGTATATATCACAAAGGTACCTCAATTAGTAACTCCTAGCAACAAATCTTATTTTATATTTCAACTTTCCATTCAGTCAGCATAACGTGACTTCGTATAACGTAATACGATTCCCTCACACTTGGACATGTTTCTTCGCAGTAAAGCCGTTCCATTGTGTAATATGACACAATCATTTACCATGAATTTTGATTGTGACTTCCTTTCATTAGTACCGCCAATCGTAATATACATACTCGTATATAAAAGTTCTAAAGCGTTCTATTATTTTAAAAGTTATGACAATGATTTTTAAAAAACTTACTTTATTTTATTTTATTTTAGTTTATTAGGTCATCATGCAGCTTCTCACTTCGCGGTGGAAGCTGCGGACATTCGCAGTCGCTTCTCCATCAATGGATGGACAGTTTTGCAAAGACGGCGCCGAGAGACAGCCTCGCTCTACCTTTGGGGCACGCGCTACTCGTACCTACTCTATATCTCTTTTTTTACAGCGGCATTCACTTCTCCGATCAGTACGTTCATCACATAAAGACTAGATTACTTTTATATTGATTTTATTGTTACCTCGGATACTTTATTTGGTGCCACATTGTGGACCATTCAATTGGCATCAAATAATGTGTTCAAAGGTCTCTAATATAATCTAATCATCAGCTTTAACATCCTTACTGTTTTTTTATGTCTACGTTTCGAAACATATCTGGATCATCGACATGCACCTTGGAAATGCTTCAACACAAAACTATGTAGTTCATGAGACAACTTTAATTAACATTATTTTGCGTTTTTTTCGCCATAATGTCAATTAAAGTGTCTTATGATTGCTTATTAATACAGTATCGAGTCTAGATTATTTCTACAGTGTACTTCTTCTAATTATTTTAATGCATTTTCAGAATCCATCTTTATATAAATGTGCTTTCTTTGTTTTTGTGAAATTTCAATTGTTTTAATGTGTTTTACATATGTATTTTACCATAATCGTCATATGTATATAAAATTATCTATGTTACTTGTATATTACGGAGACAATTTGTACCTTCCTAAAATACTTTAATCTTTATTTATTTGCGTTAACAAGAACAAGATTAGCAGTGTTTTAAAGATGTTAGCATGACACTCTACTTAGAATACTATCTCTACGATAACTGAAAATCAAAAGACAATATCTCATGTAAGAATTAAATGAGAGAGCATTGAATTGGAAAAGATCAATAATACAATATATCAATCTTTGCTATTTACTTTTTAAAGATTTTTTAAATACATGTAACTACATACACCTGGAAATCGTTTCTTACATAATCTTAATCGTAATCCTAATAATATTATAAACGCGAAAGTTTATATGGATGGATGGATTGATTTGGTAGAGTTTGTAGCCTAAACTGTTGAAGGGATCTCCTTGAAATTTGGCATAGATCTAGAGGATAGTATGGATGAATACATAGGCTACTTTTTATCCCGGAAATACTTACGGTTTTTATTTAATGGGCGGCGCTATGCCACCCTCTCGTTCTTCCCCTGGCTTATATGGCCAAAGACGTTTTTATTCCATTTTTTTTAAAACGGGTACAATTTGTCTCGCTTATTCTATTTCTACAACATTATTATTCTACATTATTTAAATATACAATTAACATACATATTTATTCATTTTTCTTACACTATTATTCTTTACATAAGCACTATACATATTACATATTAATTTTACTATTGTTACAATTCTTTATTATTCGTATTCGGAAGCAATTTAAGTTTTATTTTTAATTCCGCATTATTGTATATTTCCATCCGCCGTTTTATTGTATATTTCCATCTGTGTATACTTTTTCTAGTTATATAAACTTAATATATCAATGTGATTAAATTGTATTCGTTATAATTAAGTGAAAATATCATAATAAATTATTGTAAAACTGGTTTGCAACTTGAATCTTTTATTTCCCTTCTACGACTCTTATCTAACAAACTGGTTAGAAAGAAATTCGCAATTATTTAGTATTTAATGCTTACAAGCTGGTGGTTATATAAATCTGTAGTTTTCTAAAAGTACTTTAATTGTCGTTACTTTGCGATATCACCACAAAAACAACAGTTTTAAGGTACAATTTACTGACAAAAACACCAGTCAAAATATATTTAAATAGTCAATAAGTGACAATAAGTGAGTGAAAAGCCATAAAAAAAGATTATAAATATTCAGTACCTTATTTTATTTACCATATAGTACTTGAAAAGCTTTCATCCTTTTCTGGGTTTCTAATAGATAAATTGCATTATATTTCCTAACTTGTTTTTTTGTTTGTTTTACACTATTTATAACTCAAGAACGGCTGTACCGATTTAGCTGAAAATTGTTGGAGAGGTAGCTTAAAACTAGGAGACGGACGTAGGATACTTTTTACCCCACTTTATTTTTTCTACGGTTTTCTCAAAAATAAATATAGTCAGTCTCTATAAAACGTGGTATTACAAAAACGTATCTGACGGAATAACAAAACACAAATG
>JAAOEG020160260.1:0-11355 GCA_011763625.2 Papilio bianor | reverse complement strand
AAATTTTATGCAATGTGATGATGACTTTCGTACGTTATTCGTCAACGACGAACCTTGTTGTCTCTGAGAATGTGATCAGAGGTGACAGGCAAATCTCAATTAATTCTGAAGGTCAGTTCACATGGACACAGACCTTAAGAAAATAAGCACAAGAATAGGACTGTTTAGGTCGCCATTTCCTCGTTATATATTCTGCATATAGCCTAAAAAAACATGTTGCCTTTTTCATGCTTAGGTTACAATATTTCATTTCGACGTTACATATGTGTACGTAATTACTATCTCACTAATATTATAAATGTGAATGTTTAGATGGATGTTTGTTAATTTATCTTCAGAACAACTTAATAACGATGAAATTTGGCATGGTTATACCATAGTCTGGAAGATTAAAACATGGCCTACTTAGTAATTTTATTATGTCCGTGCGGATAAAGTCGTGAGCGTAAACTAGTATGTGATAAATACCAATAATATTTATCAAGATTACTTGTTTTGAATGTTACGACTTGCTGAATATTGAAATGTCTTGAGTCATGATTACTGTGTGTAATCGCGATTCTATGACGATTTTTCTATCAGTTATATACTATTTTACTTTTATATTCATGAATAGATCGTCGGTGGCTCAGTGGTTAAGCACTTGACTTGTAACCCGCAGGTCTCGAGTTCGAATCCCGCCATGTACCAATGTGTTATTCCATTCGAATTTCGTATGGGCATGTATCTGACATTTTTACTTATTATTTTAGATATTATTTTTTAAGTCAACCCGCACTGATCCAGCGGGGTCGAAGTCCTAGATATGCCTAATTTTGGGTAGACCTTCAGATGATGATACTATTGACTTATTTCGTGTCGATCCTTATACCGTCCGTTCCCATTGACGAAACATTCACAAAACTTTTTACCGTCATATTTATGTATGAGGACAATTATTTTGTTGTAGATGTAGATAATTGAACCGGACTCTCATTTTATTATTGTACCGAGGTCTTTTACCTGTTGTACAATTTTCCTTGACGTACATCTTGATGTCGATTTCCCATATTTTTTATTATCCATTTGCTATTGAAATATGACGTCATGCAGGTAGACATATTTTTTCTGCGAGAATTATAAAAACAAAATTATTTATATATAAATAGAATAGCACGTTCGTCACCTTTTTATATAAAAGAACTGATATTTAAAAAAAAAATATTTACATCCTATGAATATTATAAAGGCGAAAATTTGTAAGAATGTATGGATGTATGTTTGTTACTCTTTCATACCAAAACTATTTAATGAATTTTGACCAAAGTTTAAAATAATATATATATGATACGGACCGTGTCATGGGCAAATGCTAGTTAAAAATATGTGTTCGTGTCTCTTTATACCAAAGAAACTTTGGGTTACTCGTAGTTGATCAAAACATTTAATTCAGGAATCGTTTTTTTGATTTTTCAATTACGGGTACTGTTAGAATGATTAAATCGAATTAAAAAAGGTCCCATCAATACGAACGAACGAAGGTAGGACGTTCACCCGATTCAAAATGTTTTATTCCATGGTATAAAAATATGATATTATTTACATCCAGTTAAAATTACGTTATTTAGATCTCCTTATACAAGTTTAGGTATTGATTACTGATATTTGATTTTTTTTGCTGACTTGTCACTGTTTGCCTTTAAGAAGCATTTACATCTTCACCGGGTTAGCGAGCTTAGATGGCGCGTAGCCTAAACCTCGTTTATTAGTAACTAAGCTCGAGAGCTCCCCCTGGAGCAGAGGCTTCTATTAGTATATTGGTGGAACTTGGATGTTGTATTTTTGTATGTTATCGTGATATCGTTTCAACAGTGGTAGAGACCGCTTTAATATCTTCGCGCGAATGGGTCGGCTCGCCCGGTGTAATACCACGACCACACAGAAAACAGGCGTCAAGTGGAAGCTATTCCGGTTACACTCTGATGAGTGTGGTGCCGGAGGCCTGATTTTACTCTTTTCGCCCTTCCCACCCTTACCTAATAAGGAAAGGTTGTGAAGGGGAAGTGGACTTGACTTGCCGTGGAGGAGGATACGCATAGGAAAAGGAAATATTCTCTTTCAGTGCGTCTCCCCCAACGATTGAGGGTAGGCAACGCATTTGCAATTGAGGATGTCTATGGGCAGCGGTCACTACGCTGTTTTAGCAATTTCAGGTGGTGGCTTACTCGTTTGCCACCTTGTATTATAAAAATTATAATAACAGAAATCTTTTTTTGTTAAATCTCGTTAGCGGTTCAACAGCAGAATATGTGAGCGGCTGCACAACCGCAGATTCTGGCGTTGTCTGTTTCTCGTGTATTTCGAATGCTCAGATAGATTTGTACGCTTTCTGTTATTCTAGGATATATTATAGGATAGTTAGATTTCATTTTTTTCTTCATATTATTAATGATAAATTGTAATTATATCAGTCGGTAGATGTCCGAAAACCCGATTAATTGGCTTTCGGTCTGTATGTTTCGGGAACAAAAACCCGATTATATGGTTATCGATTTGTAGTGTCACCAAACAAAATGCCGATGAATAGGCTATCGGTCCGTAGGTATCGACAACTAAAAGCTGATTAATAAGCTATAGATCGGTAAAGACTTTACTTTAATTCATTACGGAGTTATATTTATGTCTTTTGAGTTCGAAATCAAATAGTGGTAGTAATAAAAAATGTCATAGGAATACTATCAATTACTACTAATCTATACATATAATAAAATTGGAGTGTCTGTTTGTAATATTGAAATAACCGTTCTTTACTACATGTATATGAATATGTACACGGTACATAAACCAAAATAACAGTTTTTACCATTTTTGTCTGTCTCTCTGTCTGTCTGTTTGTTCCGGATAATCTCTGAAATGGCTGGACCAATTTTGACGGGACTTTTATTGGCAGGTAGCTGATGTAATAAGGAGTAACTTAGGATACGTTTTATTTTAGAAAAACGACGCGCGGACGGAGTCGCGGGCGACAGCTAGTATTAAATATATTTTTAAACAGTACTCAATATAACGATACGTAATCGAGCTGGTCGCTTGCAATATTGTTATTGGAAGTGATAATGACATTGTCTAAGTCGACCTTTAAAATACAATACGCCGTAAAACATAAATATGTATGTATGTACTATGCATAATAAATTCTGCTGTTCAAACTTTGTTGATAGTTAAATATTTAAAAAAAAACCTAAATGTACTTTTGTGTTGATACCTGAGCGAAATTGGGGCGTCTCAGTAGTGTAAATGTAATAGATCCGTTGAATAGTTTTTTTTTAAACATCCATCTAAATATTACACTTATATCGCTATATTTTCGATAACTCATACCAAATCTTTATACATTACAGCCTATGTGTTATTCTAATAGATAAGCTATATTCTTGTAAAGTTTGATCGAAACCCATTCAGTACTTTTTGCATGAAAGAGTAACAAGCATACGTTCATACAGTCTCACACACTTACGCTTTTATAATATTAGTGTAATGTAATAATTTTTCACACTAGCCGTCGCCCGCGACTCCGTCCGCGCGGTCTTTTTCTAAAATAAACGTAGCCTAAGTTACTCCTTATTACATGAGCTACCTACCAATAAAAGTCCCGTCAAAATCGGTCGAGCCATTTCAGAGATTAACCGGAACAAACAGATAGACAGACAGACAGACAGACAAAAATTGTAAAAAATGTTATTTTGGTGTATTTACCGTATATATATTCATATACATGTAGTAAAAACGGTTTCTTCAATGTTACAAATAGACACTCCAATTTATTTACAAATAATAGTATTATAAATATGTATTCAATAAAAAAATACAGATTATATGTATGGATAGAAGGATGTTTCTTAGAAGGTATTTCTAGAACAGTTCAGAACAAATGAAATTTGGCATACGAGTAGATCATAATCTGGAAGAACTTGTTGGCTTGTTTCCGCGCGGACGAAGTAACGGGCAAAAACAAGTTTTCAACAAATTAATGCCTTTACGTTTGTAAGCATTATTGAGCATTATTTGTACAATTGGAAAGTGTTACTCATAGCTCAGGCAAATAACTTTTTAATTGTTGTACTAGTTAGTCATAACGGACTTGGTTTGACAGCTTGCGTTTCCACTGCCGAAACATATGTAAAAACATAATGTTGTTTCTGTCTTTTTAAATAGAATGAAGGGAATAACAAGATGTTTGTTAGAGATATCGAATTGCTTAATTATTCTACTATCAATTGCGCGATATGATCTATCACCCTATCTTTTAATTGTTACCTTCGTGTCAGTTGGTAATTAAATTAAATATTATCATGTTGGCAACATTGTGAGGTTAACAACCAATCAGCTTAATGGGGCTTAATAGACAGGACGCCGTCCACTGTAATATGATACTGAATGACGACGATGTAGCGGTCTTATGTATTCAGGGAAATTAAAAATATACTTTTGACACTGAACATAAAGACGTTTTTTTTTAATATTGCGTCTTTCTGAGAAATGTAATTTACTTTGCAGTTACATAATATATAATTAAAAATATAATTTAGCTTTCAGTTCGTCCAAATAGACGACAATATTAAAAGATAGTTTAAGTCAAAATCTATGATGGATGTCACCCGTCAGCAAATAATTACAAAAAAATTCAGTTAAGTTTGGTTAAGTTATGGTAACTTCGCATGTAGCTTTAGGTATCCACAGAAGCTTATAAGAATTGACATTTTACTATTATAAACTAGCGTTGGCCCGCGGCTCCCTCCGGACGGAAATAAAAAAAAATTAAAAAGTAGTGTTGTGTGTTATGTGTTCTTCCAGACTATATTTTAAATCTTTGCAACGTTCATCTAGATCCGTTAAGTTATTCTGGATATCTATCTTTTTCTCAAAGGCCGGCAACGCATCTGTGGTTCCACTGGTGTTGGAGATGTCCACGGACGTCAGTGATCATCTTGGTGTTAGTGCCGTTCATTTGCCCCCTTCTCTTATAAAAAAAGAATACAAGCAATTCAAACAAGCATCCATCCATCTAAGCACTCGCTTTTATATGAGAAAGATGCGAATGTTTAGAAGAATGAATTGTTTGAAAGTATCTCCAGAACGGCACAACGGATGTCGATAAAATTTGACACTACTACTGGCTGGCTACTAAATATGTTTTTTTTTAATTTTGCCCTGACGGAGTCGTGGGAAAAAGCTAGAAATCTAATAAATTATTATGATTTCTTCGCCATGTTTTACATAATAGCGATTGAAGCGTCTTGTATTTCAATGACACTTAGATATCCTCAGATATACCACTTATAGCTAACCAGTGTTCAGTTATCAGTCATTACATCCTGAATGTAAAAAAAATGAAATATCCGTCTTCTACAATAATCTAAGAGGTTGTTTTATCTTAAGTGAAAATGTTGAATTTCTAGATTTTAATGACGATTCATAGAAGGGAAAATTTCTATGTTAGATTTCGAGAGAATTCTAAACAATATAACAATACCCATATCTTTGTTATCTATACATCTATATCTATACATATAATATAATTGGAGTGTCTGTAATATTGAAATAATCGTTTTTTACTACATGTATATGAATATAACGGCGGGGCTAAGTTATTCCTCGATCGGGTTCCATATTTGTTGGGCGTTCTATGGATTAAGTTGGTTCGAGGATAACGAATGCTGCACGTTAGCAAGTCACAATATATTTTTACAATGCACAAAGCACAATGTACGTTGGATTCTCAATAAGATAACAAATGGAACGCAGATGATTTCAAGACATTCGTATCAGGCGACAGCTCCAAATTCTAGAAAGTCCTTCATGTCACCCGTAACGTCATTTACTTCATCAAGTGCTAAATAGATGGCGCTGGCGTCCCACAGACAGAAATACTGGCCGCTTTACTTGCATTTGCGACAAATATATATACGGTACATACACCAAAATAATGTTTTTACAATTTTTGTCCGTCTGTCTGTTTCTTTCGGCTAATCTCTGAAATGACTGGATTGATTTTGACGGGACTTTTATTGGCAGGTAGCTGAAGTAATAAGGAGTAAATTAGGCTACTTTAATTTACAAAAAAATCTTTTATTTTAGTAAAACAACGCGCGGACGGAGTCGTGGGCGACAGCTAGTTTAAATTTAAATTATCAGCATTTTTGATTATATTCTTGTCAGCATTACAGTCGAAAAAGTCAAGTTGAATTATCACATCGTTGGATACAGTCATGATTACTGTCTAAAAGATGATATAGATTAGGTATATTTTTTATCCCTTTCACACAACGGGTTATAGTTATACCATCTCTTTCTTGTCTACAATCGCAACTATTTGCGAAAATACTGAATAAAAATAAAGATAGCACTATTTTACTTTTATTCTATTCACCAAATGTAAAACCGAGATAAAAAACACAATATTTACAAATTCTAATATATATGTACATAGTAAATTCAATTTAACGAAAAAAAAGACATACAAAAAATTTACCTTTAGTCTTTATATATAAATATAATAAAATTGTAATTTTTGTTTGTAATATTGAAATAACCGTTTTTTACAAAATGCATATGAATACTTACTATATATATACGGTACTTATACCAGAATAACGTTTTTGACTATTTTAGTCTGTCTGTCTGTCTGTCTGTCTGTCTGTCTGTCTGTCTGTCTATCTGTCTGTTTGTTCCGGCTAATCTCTGACAGACAGACAATAGACAGACAGATCTCAAATTTCATCGAGATTCGTTCAGCAGTTTAGGCGACGTTTGAATGAACGTATCTCAAGAATTGTTAAACGGATCTCAATGATTTTGGCACAAATATAGAACACAGTCTGGAAAAACACTTAGGCTAACTACTAAGTTTTTTTTTATTTTATTTTGTAAAGCTAGTACGAAATAAATATACATTTTTTTATATTTACTGCAAACCAGATAAAACACACCATACATTTTAAAATCTCCATCCTCTATCACTGTTAACTAGAGGTTTGGATCATTGCATTTGTAAAAGACATAAGGTGAGTACGGTGTTTATATCACGTGAGCGTGTTTGAAATATATTGCGCGTGCGTATTATTGTTTACGATTAAACTTTTATTTGACACCTTTGTTACTCTGCACGTGATTTAGTAAACTGTAAGTGTGACAGGTGACTGTTGTCATACAGATAACGTGACATCATTATGTTATTTCATTTGAACATTGATTCCTATACGAATAGTTATTTTATGTTTGTCTTCACATATTACTGTTGATCTTCTAGGATTGCAACATTAATATATAGGGATTTTAATGTTGACAGTGGTAGCCCACTTGAACATGTTCTCACGAATAGGCCGGCTCGTCCAGTGCTATTGCACTGATCCACGACCACACAGAAGACAAGGGTCAAGTGGAAGCATTTCCGCGTTTCATCAGATGACTGTAAGTGCCTCCTCTTCCCACCCTTTTCTTATAAAAACAGTATGTGTAGGATAAAGGGATTTGGCAGAGGTGGAGACGCATAGGAAGGGATTTATTCCCATTCTGTGCGTATCATTAGGGTATTCAAGTGGCCACTGGCTTGATTGCCATCTTACACTATAGGAAAGGGTAAATGTATGAAGTAAATAAAACTATAGCAGACAATACCATTTAATAAGGATATTTATCAAAACATACGCTCGTTCCGGTCTTCTCGGATGTTTAATACATTTCCATTACAACACTACTTTGTTTGCAACGTAATCTTGACTTTGTACTTGGCTAAAGAAAACTGAAGCGAAATAAAATATCTACGTATCAGGAAATGAGTACCTAAACATAAAAACGTGCCAAAAAACTATGTAAGGATTGAGAATAAATGTAGCTACGAGAGTAGATCGAATAAAGTATCTTTTTTTAATATTATATGGTAGCGAAGGCGCAAGCGGCCACCTTAATTCCCTGAAATAATGAAGCGACCGTTGCCCATAGATACCCAATTAAAGATGCCGTGATGATTGTCACGTTCATCGACGGAAGGACGTACAGAAAGATAATATTTCCTGTTTCTATGTGTCCGCTTCTCCGTCAAATTCACTTCCTCTTATTATTCTTTCCTTACTCCAAAAGTGTGTGAAGAGAAAGAGAACTAATATAAGGAAGGCCTTATATTAGTTCTCTTTCTCTGGTTAGGCGAATCGCGAAATTGCTTCCACTTCCTGTCTGTCTGCTGGTCGTGGTTTTGCACCGACCCATTTGTGCAAAAGATGTTGTATACCACTGTGTGCTTGGATTATGAAAGAGAATACGTAAGAAGGGAGTGAATCCAGATTTTTCTGGAAGAGAACTGTGCCGACGTTCTATATATAGGGAGAATAATAACTAGATGACGTGAATGAAGATAAAGAATATTCAATCTTCTGTACATTTTAATTAAGGACGCATCCGATTTCTTTTAAAGCAGTATCCCCAAACTTTGAGCTTCCATATGGTACAGATTGTCATAACCTGTTTGTTGTTGACATAGTTTTGCAAAACTTTCGAATGATTATATAACAGCCGTAGTAGGTTATGTAATAATGATCCACAATGTTAACGGATATAAATAAACAGAAATGTGTCATTTACTGTGCAAAGTTATGGAGCAATGCGGTGTATATTTTATGGACATAGTAATAACATGGTTGAAAAAGTTATTCAGTTGTTTTCGGTGGTTGGAAATCCCACAATCGTCAATGTTCCCCTTCAAAAAATAAGGAAAGCATATGTGACTTGGCGCTGGGCTCGCAATCGTTGAGTCAACTCTCTTTACCTTAATTTGTCAGATGTCTGAAAATAATGAATAATATATGTACATACATTCCGTCACACAGTTATTTTTAGCCAGTTACGAGTCGTTCATGACCTCAAATTAAGATCAAGTGTAGCTAGTCTTATTCAGGAGGTAAAGACATTGAGATTATTAAATCATTTGCTTAAGTCATTTTTAGGAATGCAAATTCAACCATTTTTGACTGACTTACAAAAGAAGGAGGTACTCAAGCTTCTGTATTTTCTATTTATTTTTCAGTAGTGTTATTAGCTAAATTTACTTCAAGAATAACACGAGAATAAAACACTTATTATCTTAGTTATTCTCTTCTAATAAGATGCTAGACTTTATAATTGTTAAACGCTATTTAAAAGGCCGACAACGCATCTGCAGTTCCGCTAGTGTTGCGGTTAATCGGGCGTCCATGATCACCTCAGTGTTATCGCCGCTAGTTTACCTCCTTCACTTATAAAAAGAATAATACGTTACGGACTGCACTAAATTTATTCTTTTAAATACACTTTTCCCTAAATATATCCTTTTTCAAAAGATGATAATCCTGTTATGCCCACGACCAGCCATGGCCTCACCGACCCTCAGGCCATACGAGCGGAATCGCGGTAGCCCTCACCTAATGGACTTGACGATACTATGGACACGATATATCTCTGAAAGGTGATATCAAGTATCACCCTATTTACACTTTTCTTGTAGGCACACAATTGTCGAGACACACTGACGCCAACTAACCATTTCCAATCGTTTGCTGTACGTTTTCAAATACAGTGGCATCCAAACTTTACGATGGCTCACAATTTCTCACAAAACGCTGTACAACACAACTTTTAGTATTGACGCGATGTACACGTATGCGATGGCGAGTACCGCTAAGTGCAATCTCCACTCTTAGAGCCCCCGCAAACATGAGAATTTTTAGTCGCCCGATTAAAGTGCGCACACTGATACGATTAAATAGTCGGGTTGGTTGTGGGTACACTAGATCTTAGAGTAATCGTGGAGCTCATTCACCTTTTTAGTCGGCCGATAGAAAATTGGTTTAATGTGCGCACTCTCATACATGCTCTTGCACGTTAAGCGCCAGATCAAACTATCGGACGACTAAAAGTCTCTAGTCTGCGGAACTGCTATTTAGCGCATCTCATTTACACTTGTACATGCGCTCACAAGTAACTACGAACAGTGATAACGTTTGTATATTGTAATAGCTATGACACAAGGCGTGCATCACGTGCAAGGCAGGTCGCTACTTTCTCTCCGTGTGTTATGCGACCTCGTCGCTTAAAATCCATGTTGTTCTTGACGCGTGCACGTTGAAGTATATATTATTATAAATTAGGTCATTTAAAAATCAGATTCGGATTTATGTATATGAAAATTCATATACATAAAAACGTTTTTTCTGTTAACCTTAGAAGTTATAAGATTAAAGCAACACTATGTTGACCCAAATATTCGATCGATATGTTATCTTACTAATATTATAAACGCAAAAGTTTAGATGGACGGATGTTTGTTACCTAAACTACTGAAAGGATCAAGACGAAATTTGACATAGATTTAGATAGTCTGGAAGAATATACGGGCTATGTGGTTGTAATAGATGAGAAAGTTCAGATGGATGTATGGGTGGATATTTGTAACCAGGTAACACCAGAAAAGATCTCTCTGAATTTTGACACATTCGAACGTAGTCTGGAACAACACATAGGCTACTAATTAAACTACTATTCCGCGCGGACGGACTCGCGGGGGACAGCTAGTTCTTTATAATTTAAGAGGTCATAAGTTTTATTTAATCCTACATCTTGTGAAAAGTTTTTAGCTTCATTAATAGATTTTTAGAGGTGCGTATTGTCACTTTTCTTCTCACCCTTTAGTATCTTTATTTAGGTAAACAGGGACATTAAAAAATTCGACATTGAAGTCAAAGGAAATAAGCCGTAATTAGATCCGAGCGTTTTGATAAATTTTAAAGTTTTGGGTGTTTAGTTGAAATAAACCCTGAAAGAAACTGGGTTATCAATTAATGGTAAAACAACTCTGTTAACAAAAAAGGTCGATCGCAGATAGGAAATGCCTCAGCAGAATGTTGAAAGGAAAAATCCATCCAAATTATTAATAAAAGATTTGTTAATCGCACTTATTTACTTTAAGCGTCAGTGGCTCAGGGGCTACGCACTTGAATTGTAATCTGCAGGTCCTGGTTCGAATCCCGCCATCAACCAATGTGTTTTTCGATTTTCGAATTTCATATGTACATTTATCCGACGTTCTTACGGTGAACATCGTGATGCAACCTGCACATATCTGCGAAGAAATTCAAAGATATGTGGGAAGTCAACCAACCCGCATTGGACCAGCGTGGTTGACTAAGGCCTAGTCACCCCTAGTTTGTTGTAGGCTCCGAGCCCCTCAGTGGGGACGTATAGTGAGCTGATGGATGGATGACTTATTTACTTTACTTGAAGAATTTGCATTTATAATAGCATTTAAAATTATATTGTGTAAACAACGTTAGGATTTCCAACCGTTAT
>JAAOEG020157994.1:0-11388 GCA_011763625.2 Papilio bianor | reverse complement strand
GATGAGTGTGGTGCCGGCGGCCTAATTTTAGTCTTCTTTCCCTTCACATCCTTGCCTTACTAGGAAGGGATGGGAAGCGGATGTGGACTTGACGGAGGAGGATACGCATAGGAAGAGGAAATATCCTCTTTCAGTGCGTCTTCCTTTGTCGATAAAAGGTAGGCAACGCATCTGCAATTGCGGATGTCTTTGGGCTGTGGTCAGTTCGCTATTTTAGCGATTCAGGTGGCCCCTAGCTCGTTTGAAACCTTGTGATATAAAAAAAACAAGCGTGAAATGGAAGCAATACCGTGTCAAGTCTGATGAGTGTGCGTGCCGAAGGCGTAATATTAATCCTCATTGCCTTCCCACCTTTTTCGTATATGAAATAAATGGGAAGGAGGATGGATTCGATAGAGAAAAAGACGCAAAGAAAAAGAAAAGGTTTCAATTCTGTGCCTTTCTTCCTCTGTATATTAAAGTAAGCAACGAATCTACAATTGAGGATGTCTCTGGGCAGCGGTCGCTGTTTAGATGAGATCCAAGTGGCTGTTTGCTCGTTTACCACTTTATTACAAACTAGCTGTGGCCCGCGACTCCGTCCGCGTCTTTTTTTTCTAAATTAAACGTAGCCTAAGTTACTCCTTATTATATCAGCTACCTGCCAAAAAAATCCCGTCAAAATCGGTCCAGCCATTTCAGAGTTTAGCCGGAACAAACAGACAGACAGATAAAAATTGTAAAAAAAAATATGTTGGTGTATGTACCGTATATATTCATACACATGTAGAAAAAAGCGGTTATTTCAATATTACAAACAGACACTCCAATTTTATTATATGTAGGGATAATCCTAATATGTTTTAGGGTGATGTTTCCGTGATGCAAACTCTCGATGTAACCTAAATCTTATCTCACCAAAACAGTTCTCAATCTTCATTTCAACCAAGTTCTCAAACTTTATATGGTTTGAGCAACGTGAATGCAGTTTGAAATTTGCATGTCGAATAACTAAAGTACAGTTGTTATTTTATATTTTGAATTGAATGTAATTTAATGATATTTCGTGTTGGTTACCAAATAGTATTTTTAATTAATAGTATTAGCAATAAAATATTATTGATGATTTGCTAGTTTCATTTGTTCAGGCGCAGACATTAGATGTTTAAAATAAATTAATTTAGGGCGTGTAAAAAATTAATACTAGCAAATGTTAATCTTAGTAATATTTTAATGCGAAAGTTTAGATGGATGGACGTATGAATGTTTGGTAGAGTAGCTTAAGCGGCTGAACGGATCTCGATGAAATTTGACATAGATGTAGAGTATAATCTGGAAGAACAAGAAGAACTACTTTTAATCCCAAAAACAGATCTCGAGAGATAAGTAGTTTTTTCTTATTTACTCGATGATTCCGCAATGGTTCAATATTTTAATTTTGCACAGATTTAGAATATATTCTGGTATAACTGAGGATACTAAGTTTTGCATTAATCCTGCGAGGACGGAGTCGCGGGCGACAGCTAGTCATCAATAATAAAATAAATAATAAAATATAAATAAATAATAAATTCAACTCGACCCCTGTCCTTTGTGTAATCATATAACAGCATCCGATCAAGCCGAGGTTCTGACCTCTCGTGCACCCTTGAATCGGAATGCAAAACGCGTAATAAGTGACAGTCCAAGCCGAGGTTCCCACTCGGGGGCCCTTGAGTCCAGTAACTCATGGACCGTCCACCGATGCGATCTAAGAGCTCGGCGGCCTCCCAATCCGGTAACAATAACGACGTAAAGGCCCGATCCGAGATTCCTGAGGGAGCGCTCGAGCCTAGTTACTCTTAAACGAAGTTTAGGCTAAGCGCCATCTGCGCTCGGTTACCTCAAGCCCGGTGAAACTGTAAATCCCTCTTCAAGGCAAACAGTGACAAGTCAGTCACAAAAAAGCTTGTCCTTTTCTGTGACCTTGGGTTGCACCCATTCGTGCAACAGATGTTGATGCTAGCGTCTACCACTATGATATTAATAAACTAGATAAATCCCGCGACTCCGTCCGCGCTTTCTTCTTTCTAAAATATTTTTTTTTCTAAAATAAAAATAGCCTAAGTTACTCCTTATTACATCAGCTATCTGCCAATATAAGTCCCGTGAAAATCAGTCCAGCCAATCCAGAGATTAGCCGGAACAAACAGACGGACATAAAATTCTAAAAAAAATATTTTGGTGCTAGTACGAGTACTCTCGTACCGTACTCTCTCTACTCTACCCTACTCGTACCGTATATATATTCATATACATGTAGTAAAAAAGGGTTATTTCAATATTACAAACAGACACTCTAATTTTATTATATGTACAGATAAGAGAGAGTTTTTAAGGACTTTGTACATCAAGAGCAAGGACCTACACAATAAAATGCGCATATGTTTGATAAAGTTCAGTCATCCGACTTCACACGACGGCGCGCGTGCTCAGGTCAAGTGTGTTGATAATAAATGACCCAAAGAATGTAAACAGAATTTTACATAGAGTAAAAAATAAATTGTAAAATGAAATTATTTATATAAGAAAATGCCAAAGGAGTATACCATCTGACATCGAAGCGAAGTGATTGCTGTCAATATATATTTGCAACCAGAGGTAATAATAATTACCTTTGTTGGTCAAAAGAAAGTGAAAAAGTATATATTCTTTTCCCACACAATCCCTCTCCGTCCCATTCATTACATATTAAAATCTGATGTAGATCTAAACTTTCAAGATATGAACATTATAATTTTATTAAAAGCTGTCTCTGATTTAAAGAAAAAAAAGCTTAAAAAGGTAGTCTATGTGTTCTTCCAGAATGTCTAATTCTTCTGACAGACTGACTAATTCTGTATACGAGTATGTGCCAAAATTCATTAAAATCCATTAAACCGTTCTGGAGATATCTTATAGCAAAATCTAAACATTCACATTTATAATAAATTAGTAAGACAAACATATAATTTTTTAAGTGTGCAAAATTGTAACTTTAAATTTAATAACTTCTTAATTTACTTATTTTGCCTTATGGCAAGATTTTTTTCTACTCTCTTCCGTTTTCCCACACGCGGCATCTTATCTAAATAAATGTGATTGCTAACTATTAATTATATTACTAGAAATAAATATCTTAAAATTGAAACTCTGCTGTCATTTAATGGACAGAGTAATTGGTCCTTCGAGCCGGATATGAACCAGCGACCAGGATTTTTACATTTAAAGAGTTCTTTAAATTATTATATTCTACAATTCAAAGAGGTTGACGTAAATCAATCGAATCATCCGGAGTCACAGATAATTAAGATAGTTAATTAGTGCTCGAGATATTACTCACATTGTTCATGCATCAATATTGTGAGAAACATGTTTCCTTGTCAGTTTTCAATGCCGAAACATTTGTATAAAACATACTGTAATAATTTTAAATTGATTGATATTCCTACGTGAGAAACATCTATCTCATTACATTAGACTTTTAAAACACAAGCAATTCCTAGCAACCTTGGTTTTTTTTTCTGATTCTACAACTCCCGTAGTGAGTTGTGGAATTGTCAGTCCTCAGCCGTATTTCCAAACCAATCCAAAAGGATCCGACCTCAAAGAATTAGGGTCCATCAAGGTAATAAGGTAACAAGGGCATCTCTTTCTCAAAGGCCGACAACGTATCTGAAGTTCTTCTAGTGTTGTGGATGTCTATGGGCACCGGAAACCACCTCGGTATTACCGCCGCTCGTTCACCCCCTTCTCTTATAAAAAAAACTCATGAAAACTTGGCAAAGATTCATGCTAAGGTTGAATATGTGCAGTGGTTTATGAATACGTTTAATAGTAAATCCAGCGATAACTTCTTAACACGAAAGGGCCCGCCCTGTGCAATACCACGACCACACAGAAGACAGGCGTCAAGTGGTATTAGTGTGGTAAGTATTTACCAATTTAGACTGGTAAGTATGCAAACCGAAAGCCTAGTTGTAATCCTTTTAGCCTTCCCGCCCTTTATTATAACAAAAAATGGGAATAAGAGGTGGATTTGATAGAGCAGGGACGTTTAGAAAGTGGAATAACCTATTTATAGGCATCTCCTACATATGGAGATGTGTACGATCAGTCATTTCGCTATTCTAACGAACTCAAGTAGCCGCCAACGAGGAATATAAAACGTGACTAGGTCTTAGTCAACCACGCTGGCCCAATACGGGTTGGTTGACTTTATAGATATCTTTGAATTTCTTCGTAGATATGTGCAGGTTGCATTGTGATGTTTTCCTTCACCGTAAAAACTTCGGGTAAATGTACATATGAAATTCGAACATCGAAAAACAAGTTACATGGCAGGATTCGAACCAGGACCTGCAGACTATAAGTCAAGTGTTTAGCCCTTGAGCCGCTATTAATGCATACCCCTATTCCAAATTCGATCATGATTCCAACCGATCTGGAGTTACTTGTTATACATCTATCCATTTATATATTCGCATCACTACATAGTATAAAACAAAGTCTCTTTCTCTGTCCCTATATCCCAATGATGCTTAAATCTTTAAAACTACGCAACGGATTTTGATGCGGTTTTTTTAATAGATAGAGTGATTGAAGAGGAAGGTTTATATGTAAAATAACATTCATTAAATAGTGGAGAAATACTGTTATTTTTGAGGTTTCTAATGTGATGTCGTAAATATTTTTTTTTTTTGCTTACATTGCAACAAACGCAGGCTGAACCCTACGAGATTTATCAGACTTATACCCGTGCGAAGCCGGAGCGGGGCGCTGGTTAATAATATAGATTACACAATGTTTACTCTATAAAATAATACGTATAGTATCCCCCACAGACGTTTATGTTTCCGATTAATCAATGATTGTTCTACTTATTAAATGCTATTCATTATTCATATATTTATCCGAGAGAACAACACAACCTTTATTTATAATAACATATTTATACGCATACGAGGTTACGCATAGCAATAGCTAGCAAGCTAATTAGCGAATTGAACTCAACAATCGATCGCAAACTTTTTATTATATAAGGTTTTTTTTAATCTGCACATGCAATCAATAACAGTGGTAGAGCCTGCTTTAACATCTTCGCACGAACGGGCCGGCTCACCCGGTGCAATACCACGACCAGAAATATAGGCGTGAACTGGAAGCAAATCCGCGTTTCATGTGATGAGCGTGCATTTCGGAGGCCTAATACTAGACCTCTTCCCCTTTCTGCCTTTCAAAAAATGATCTCCTTTCTATCTAAGGACACACTTAAATGTGGTGTCATTTTACTCTTTAAACTTTCTTGAGACAGTATTATAACAAAATTAAAACGGCTTACTCACGGATATTCAATCCGGTTTCGGCACCGACTAGCGTCAAGCTCCCGCCGATGAGCGACTGGCTGGGATTGGTATTACAGAGAGAGACGGGCCGCGACCTCGTAATAACAGTTCCACTCACCCTGAAGAAGAGCACCCGATGGACTCGATACTCGATATCGACACAGAATTAAACATACGTGGGTATGCCGGTTTAATTTTGTTATGATTTATTATTATTTATGCTCACTTAAGCTATATTATAGCAAATTTCTCTGACGTCACATCTGCCTAATACAAGTCATTGTACTTTTAGAACACTGACACTAATCAAATTAAGTAATAACTTAAGCGTTTATCGACCTGCATAACCTTTCTGTTAAGTCCCACGTTTTCCTTAAGGAAAAATTACTTATATTTAGACATAAAATATTGATAAACATATCTAATTGTAGGAAATCAATAATTGTATTTACGTCATCAAATATGATGGTTTAACAGTGGAAGACGCCGGTAACAACATCTATTGCACGAATTGGCTCACCAGGTGTAGCAACACAATCACACAAAAGACAGGCATCACTGAAGGAATTCCGCGTTTAGCTGATGAACAGGCGTCAAGTGGAAGCGATTCCGCGTTTCGTCTGATGAGTGTGCGTGGAGACCTATTTTAGTCCTCTTTTCCTTCTTAACATTTTCTTATATGTAAAGGATGGTGAGGAAGAACGGTTATTGCAGAGATGGAGACGCATCAGTAGGGAAATATTCTCTTTCTGTGCTTCTCCTCCTCCGTCGATTAAAGGTAAGCAACTGTAAGTGTCTATGGGAAGCATTCACTTCGCTATTTCGGCGGAATAAAGATGGTAATATTAAAATTGCAAAAGTTTAGGTGGATGTAACCAAATAACTACAGAACTGCTACCGATCTGAATGAAATTTTAAACAGATATAGAACATAGTCTGGACTAACAAATAAGCCACTTATTAATATTTTTTTTTTAATTCTGCGTGGACGAAGTCAATGGCAAAAGCTAGTTATTAAATACGAATTAATATAAACCGGTGCATATTGGTAATGATTGGATACTTTTAACATGGACTAATCAATATATTATCTATTGATTGACTTTTATTGATTTTTCCTTGTTCAATTATTATGTTTAATAAAGGCTAGTTTTTCCCGCGGCTGCGATCGCGCTGAATCAATAAGTTATAAAAAATATTTTAAAAACAAGCTTTTATTATGCATCAACTCAATCGGTCCACAAGAACCGAAGTTTCTATGGTCACCTTCCGACCTCATCATCAGACCAGCTCCATTGTATTGTATTGTCATCCAAGTTACGTAGGTATACCAAGTTTCAGCTCAATCGGTCTATTGGAAGTGGTTCAAATTTTCCTTGCAAGATTTGTAAGCATACAACATACGTACATACGAGTACAAAAGTGAAGTTAAATAAAAGCTTGTAAAAATTAGCCTATAGCACTTGGGGATAGTGTAGTGTCCCAACAGTGAAAGAATTTTTGAAATCGGTCTGGCAGTTTCGGAGCATATTCATAGCAAACAATTAAATAAATTTTTCGTCTTATCGTTCGTCTATGATAACAGTATCAGCCAATGTAATAAGATAAACGGTCCCAGCTATTTCTTAAAATTGTGTGCTTTCATTAATTTAATATTAACATTTTGTGAGAATTGATTTACATTATTAAAAAATAGTAAGAATATAACATAAGATTCCCTTTGTCATATACTAGCTGTCGCTCGCGACTCTGTCCGCGCAGAATTAAAAATATTATTTGGAAAGTCTACGTGCTCTTCCAGGATATGTTCTATAACTGTGCGAAATTTCAACGGAATCCATTGAATCGTTCTGGTCTACGACTAGAGATACCTACGTTCAAACATCCATCCCTACTTCCTACATCTTCCATCTACCCAATGGGAACCCTAACTATTTCTGGGATTAAAACTAGCCTATGTGTTCTTCCAGAATATCAGACAAATTTTATAGTCTAGCGGCCTGATCCGGCTTCGCACGGGTATAAATCTGATAAATCTCGTAGGGTTTAGCCTGCGTTTGTTGCAACGTAAGCGGAAAAAATGTAATTATTTACGACATCACATTAGAAACTTATATTGGAAAGCCCAGAATGTAACAAGGAAGTGTAACAATAGCAATATGAAACACTTTGGTGTCATGAAAAATTAACACATCTACCATAGAGTTTAAAGACGCACATTTTAATAGAGTTGTAACGGTAGATTTCAATAACCAAAGTATATCTAAGAATACTTATTGTTATCCTTGTCATTCGTATTTAAAAGGGTGAGACAGAATATGCTTTAGCAGATGTTACATGACTGGAAACTCAGCGTAAGCATATACGGAGATTCTTAACAATTTCAGATAAATCAATGTCAGATAAAAATTAAATATGTAACTTCTTTAAACAAAGAAAAACCTAAAAATTACTGCCGACAAGTTCCAGACTGATGGCTTACTAGATTGCCAGGTACCATCCACACCATTTTGATTAGTGGCGATCAATAACCGTGCGGTTTTCGCAAAACTTTTTGCCACAGCCGCGTTGTGGAATGGTCTGTCTTCGGCGATATTTACAAACCAAAACTTAGGGTACTCCAAACAGCGAGCGTATCACCTTCAGGCCGTCCACGCATCTGCAGTTTCTCTTGTATTACGCATGTTCATGGGCGACGATGGTCAGCTCGATGTTCCGTTTCCTCTGTGCTCTCTTCTTTTATTTAAAAAAAAAATGGCAATTGAGGTAATAAAACTTACAAAAAACTGAAATCTATAAAATACTTGCTTTGGTTTAACTTCGTTCTGATCTTTCGTTTCGATTAGTTTAGTTTAGTTCGATCGATTCGTTTAGTTTTGGTGATATCCTATTACTATATACTTGATTATTATAACAGTACTAGCTGTCGCCCGCGGCTTCGTCCGCGCATTCTTTTTCTATAATAAAATAAAATATTTTTTCTAAAATAAACGTAACCTAAGTTAGTCCTTATTACATCAGTTACCTGCCAATATAAATCCGGTTAAAATCGGTCCAGCCATTTCAGAGATTAGCCGGAACTGACAGACAGACAAAAATTGTTAAAAATGTTATTTTGGTGTATGTACCTTATATATATACAGTTAGTATAAAACGGTTATTTCAATATTACAAACAGACACTCTCATTTTATTATATGTATAGATAGCTATAGATAACTTCCATTACATTTAAAGTCTACGTTTTTTACAGCATAGTATACTAAACAACCATCCATAAAATTACCATCATCAAAACAGCTGCGCCCTTTGACTTGACAATAATTTGACTCATTTAAATTGAATTGAATTTAATGACTATAAAAATTGACTGTCACAAAAATTGCGACGCGGAAATTACCATGAAAATAGATTAAGGTCTGTCTGATGTTTTAAAAAATAAACTGTCATGATCTATGCGGCGTTTTTAAAATTTGTATACCAGAAATATTTGGTAATACAAGATTTTTAGGATGAAAGTTTCATTTTGTTTTTTTTTTTATATATTACAAGGTGGCAAACGAGCACGTGGCCATCTAAAATCGCTGAAATAGCGAAGTGACCGATGGCCATAGACATCCATAATTGCAGATGCGTTGCCTACTTTTAATCGAAGGAGGAGGAGACGCACTGAAAGAGATTATTTTCTCTTCCTATGCGTCCTCTCCTCTAGCTTCCACTTCACGCCTGTCTTCTGTGTGGTCGTGGTATTGCACCAGGCGAGCCGGCCTTTTCGTGCGAAGATGTTAAAGCGGGCTCTACCACTGTTGTTTTGTCTATGGTAAACAATCATGTTTTATGGTAATACATTTATAAAAATAGTAATCGTCTGGGATAAGCGAAATATCCGCTTTCTAAGCGTCCCCTTCGATTAAATGCAACGTTATGCAGTTGCGAATGTCTGTGGACACCGGGCACTTCGCTATTACGGCGAATCCAGGTGACCACTTGCTCGTTTCCCACCTTATATTATAAAAAAAATCATAGCATGGCTAGTCGTGCTGTTGGAAAGGAGGTCTTACTCGAAACCTTTATCGATGTATGAATGGAGAAGGGAGATAGATGTACCAGAACCACACCAAACCTCATAATCACTGCTTACCATGGTTATAGACGTGAGTTGTGTTGTAGTGGAATATATTATTTATACTATAATTTGGTAAAAAAGCAAGTGGACCCTGCCTAACGACCTTTGATAAGATGACGCACAGAAAGAGTAATATTTTCAGATCAAACAGGTCAAAAGATAATATTCTAGGTTTTGAAGATGGGGGAGACCCCTAATGCTGCAAGAGTAAACAGTTATCAGAAGACGTTGATAAAGAAACGAGCAATCCTCACAAGTTGAGAGAAACATCCTTATTCTGTAATATTCTTCTGTAGTATATAATTCTGCTGACCGTTGTAATGTTGTAGCTACGATGTAAGAACGATTTAGAAAATATGTTAGTTGCAACTTCGCAAATTGACATAATGTTACCAATTATGATTGCAAAAGTTTAGATAGATGGGTGTTAGAGTTTGTCGCCTAAACTGATGAACGGATCATGAATTTTTGCAAAGATGTAGAGGATGGTTTGGAACACATAGGTTGCTAATTAAACAACACGTAGTAGTGAAATAATTTATGAACGTAAATTATCAGGCTTAAACGGAAAGTCGCAGAGAACCTTACTGTAGTACTCTAAGTTAATAAATGTTAACTTAGGCAATCCTTTAGTGTATATTGATTATACTTAATTTTCACTATGGGGTTTTAAGCCCCTCCGAATCCGGTAATAACGTAGAAACGGCCCGAGCCAAGGTTCCTGAGGGAGCCCTCGAGCTTAGTTACTCTTAAACGAAGTTTAGGCTAAGCGCCATCTGCACTCCACATCAAGCCCGGTGAAGCTGTAAATGCCTTTTCAAAGGAAACAGTTACAAAAAAAGAGGTTTTATGCCTTGAAATTCGAATAATATACTTTATAATCCATATGTATTAGAACTATTCAATGAGAGTGAATGCTAAGATGCGTGTATGGATGGATGTTTGTTTGAAGGTATCTCCAAAACGGCTCCACGGATCACTATAAAAAATTGACACGGATATAGAACACAGTCAAAAAGAACACATAGGCTACTTACAATTTATTTGAAATACCACGCAGACGGATTCGCGGGCTAAAGGTAGTTCAAATATAAAATATTCGTCTAAAGATAATTTTATGCGTGCTTTTTGTTATAAAAATTACAGACAATATTAAGTACACTAAAACTTCCTTCATACACAAAGAATATTTAAATTTGTATTACGAGATACAATACGGAATTGTTTACATAATAAATTCATAGTTCGTACGTGTGTTGCAGAATAAGGATGCACAGGTAATCCCCGAGTTGATTTTCCCGTTCACTCTAACGACAAGCGTTCTTACTTACGAACAGTGCACGGAAACATATCGCATATCTCTTTCGTTACGTTTAATTAAACAGAGATAACGATATGTTTCTATACAAATGTGTACATAGTGGTAATCTGCGATAAGAGTCTCTCAATGATGTAAAAATGTTGATAATAAAATATTTACTTATCAATTATC
Organism: Papilio bianor; assembly: GCA_011763625.2. Lineage (NCBI taxonomy): Eukaryota > Metazoa > Arthropoda > Insecta > Lepidoptera > Papilionidae > Papilio > Papilio bianor. The sequence goes on along the minus strand of JAAOEG020157994.1, from coordinate 429 downwards.
TTGTTAAAAAAATATTAAGTGCTCTTTAAAACCTATCTTACTAATAGTTCTTATGAATGTTTAGATGTATGGATGGATGGATAAAAGGTATCTTTAGAACGACTCAACTGATCTCTATGAAAAAAGAACCCATAGACTGCTTAATTTTTTTTTATTTACGAGGTCGGCGTCTCGATTAAAATCTCATAATCATCAACCTGCCCTTGTCCCTGAGGGTCGGCACAGTATGTACTACTTTTCCACACATCTCTATCAGCTGCCATATCTGAATTTACACCTTTCTTGCGCATCTCGCACACAATCTACACTTTCTTCGGTCTTCCTCTACCTTTATATCCATCCACATTTAATGTCATTACCTACTTATTTATGTACTCATCTCTCCGCATATGTCCATACAACGCTAACCTTTTGCTTCACAATTTCTCT
>JAAOEG020157591.1:0-10162 GCA_011763625.2 Papilio bianor | reverse complement strand
AACCCTCCTAACATATAAAAAGTTGGACTAATTTTAAATATGTTGTGTTTTTGGGGACGTAAAGCTACTTGTGTTAAATGGCGATATATGTAGTCAAGGGATAGTTCATCAGTTATAAAAAATGCAATAGAATTATGGTATACTGAGACGCTAGCTATTATTTGTTCACGATCGCTTACCTCGTATGGTCCATTCCAAGAAAAACTATGTGCAGCATAAGTGGTACGTGTATGGACCATTCGATCTCGACGCCGTCCAGTACCACGTCGCACAGCAACATCACAGCTACATTGCATCTGGACATACATTAATCATACTACAATGTTAAACACGTTGCTTTGGGTTCGAGTACAATCTAATTCAGAGACGTTTCTTAATCACTTTATGTAGGGTTCTCACATTAATGGTGTACACAGTAAGGGTGTTTTAGTGACAATTAAACAACTTTGAGTTAGTCATTTATCAAAGCAAAATAATTATCTTCATAATTTTTAAATGCAAATAAGATTTTTCATACCGATTGTACATAGTAATATTACTAATATAAAAACTGCAAATGTTTAAATTGATAGATGGATATATATTTTTAGAAGTTATCTCCAGAAGGCCTTAACCGATCTCGATGAAACTTGGCATAGATATAGAACAAAATCTGAATTCTTTCATTTAGGCTTCTAATTAAGTTACTTAATAATTTCCTACGGTCGGAGTCGCGGGCGACAGCTTGTTATCACCATAATACTTGAAAACAATATTTCCATGACAGATTCATCTATGAATAAAATCCATAATCGATATGTACAAAAATATCATGTTATTAATGAATAGTTCAATTTCCTTTCATACAGTTTACTAAGAAGAAATTAATACATAACCGTAGAGTTACACTGCCGCGACAATCGTATAGATAAATAAAGTCGTCCCGTTCCTTCTTTTTAACACAACAGACACCACAGTATGTACTATTATGACGACAGTGGAATTCTACGGTAAAATAAACAAGCTACTCAAATAGCAAACTAATATAGATCGTAAATTGGAAGCCTCGTTACAAGGAATATTATTTCCAAAGAAGTACTAATAGAACTGAGTAGGCGGTTCATTGGAAGCTTCTTTACGAAAATATTCTTTCAATGTATATTTATAGCAATCTTGATATTAAAAGAAGTTATTTTAAAATGAATATTAAAAAATATTATTCTGCTTCTATGAATTGAGCAAAACATAATTGAGGAATTTGATGATAAGGGTGCGTCCACATCTGACGCTTGTTCGTAGCACATTTGCCAGACGTAAACGCACTTTGAGAGTGCCATGAGCGTTTACCTGTGGAATCCTGAGATAGGTTGATTGCTGTCAGGTAAGTACTCGGTGAGGAGTGCGAAGTATCCGCCGTACTCGGGCATAGGCAGCGGCCTGGGCTGAAGCGCATCCACCCTGGCGTCCTGCGGCGTGGCCGGAGCGCTGCCGGTCGGCGTAGCGTGCAACTCCGGGCCTAAGCCAGTCTACAAAGCAACAAATTATTGAGCAAATCCTATTTCATCAAAATGTTATGTAATACATAGGTAAATTACAAAAAATATTGTGTAAAAAATATATGAAAAAACATGAGTATTGTGCATAATAAATAGGCAGAAGTATTCGTGGCAGTATTATTGTTGAATATCGAAATTAAACGAATTTTATTTTGAAATAATTACAAGCTAAATGCTCATATGTAGAAGTTTTTGCGTTATGATTGAAAATGGAGTTAATAGTCGATTTCCTTTCAAAATAGCATTCGTTAAATTTCTGCGTAATTTTGTCAGAATTGGGAGATATTATTCAATACAAGTGGAAGTAATTCCGCGTTTCTTCTGATGAGTGTGGTGCCGGAGGCCTAATACTAGTCCTCTTCCCCTTTCCACCTTTTTCTTATATGGGAAGGATGGGAAGAGGAAGTGGATTTCACGAAGGAGAGGACGCATAGGAAAAGAAAATAATCTCTTTCAGTGCGTCTCCTCCTCCATCCATAAAATGTAGGCAACGCATCTGGAATTGCAGATGTCTATGGGCATCGGTCACTTCGCTACTTTAGCGATTTCAGGTGGCCGCTTGCTCGTTTGCCAACTAGTAATATAAAAAAAAAAAATATCGCCGTAAATATCTGCCTACATAACGTACATATTAGGCAATATTTATCAACTGCTAATACTGAAATGCAATGTTATAGCTTCATGTTTTTCATTACATTATCTCGATTTTAATAAAATGGTGTCGCCCATTGTAACAAATAATTGAAATCCTATGAACTAAAATTTTTAAACGATTAAAGTTTCAAGAAACAGCTACTCAAGTAAAAGGGTACGGAAAATGCACTCAGAAAAACTTTCCTTCGAATGAATTCGCTATTCATTGAGAAGAATATTTTAATCCGGTTGTGAAGTAGTGGATACACTATTTCATTTAAAGTTCGGAATATTTTATCAATTTAATATTAACTAAAAATATATATTTTTTGTGTCACTAGTAGTTACTAATGAACAAAATATTTCATATAATAAACTACTGGATCGATTAGAAAGTTTCTTTCACTTTTGGCGATGTATCCCCGGGTGACTTATATATTACGAGTACTAATTATATAAATGCAAATGTTTACATTAATGGATCTTTATTCGAAGGTATTTCCAGAATGGATCAACGGATTTCGATACATTTTCGTATGTAGATTATAGTCTGGAAGGATATATAATTTACTTACTAAGTTTTATTTTATAACGTGTGGACGGAGTAAGCAAAAATCAATTTATTAATAACTAGCGGCCCGCTCCGGCTTCGCACAGCTATAAATCTGATAAGTAAATAATTTACAATGAATGTTCGTTTTCAAGTGATACAGCGAGACAAAATTTACCATAATTGTGACAAGGTAAAGTCAATAAGATGCTACTGCGCAGGCAAAGGTGAGAGCAGACGTCGCTTAAATATTAATGAAGTCTGTCTCGTTGTTGCCATTGGAATATGAATTTGATTGATAGCATCTTCTTATTTTTTTTATCCTTGACCGCATCAACAACTGCATCAACACATATTTGGATTAGTTTTTCCGTCTTTTAGTCAATTATTGATTATTGTATCATCATCATCTCCCTGTCCGAATGCCACTCTACTTGGAGTCTGCAAGAGGTTACCTCTGCTAGATAGATATATGGCTATTTGTATTATCGAAAAAGTAAAGCTCAGACAGAAATGAAAACGACTAAAAGGTGACCCCACCACAATATGATAGCTAGAAAGTGATACTGCTACAGTAACAACGATGATAAATGTAGACATTAATGGTCGTACTGAGTAAGGTTTTACCATCAGGAGGGTCTCTATATAATTACGTTGACGGCTTGTGGATTAAAAAAACTAACTAATTGTACTCTATGGTCACTTGTAAGTTTATAAATGAAACCAAATATGGAAAAAAAATACTAAATGCATTGGACACATTTAATATTTATGCACCATTTCAATGATTTTGTTAATGTCGAAATGAAATCGATATTAAACTGTAAAATTGCAACGATAGTCCAATATCCACAAGGCTTAAATTCTGCGAAAAATAATATCAGATTCGAATCGCAGCTGAAATTTAAATATTAAAAATAACTCTTTGACGCACTCGATACATTGATACGACGCACTCAAGTGGAAAACGTGACAAAACGCATGTAGCTCGGTCGAAAAAAATTGTTATTGAGTCGAATACATATTGCGTTGAAAACTCATGTATATGAAACGATGCAAAATATCTCGAAAGCATTAGTGTCAATAATGAATAATTGAAATATAAGCTGCAGCAAGGACATGTTGTCCTAAACGCGCAACGAGCAAAGAGAGTCGAGGTCAGGGATATTATTGCGTCGTAAGAACGAGTATATCAAACACATTTGGATCGCTGTTAATGCGAAAGGTAAGATGGATGGATATATGTTAGAGGTATAATGTTAGAAGTTTGGCTCAGACGGAGACCATAGTTTGAAGGAACACATAGGCTAATTATGCAGTTCTTTTTTTAATTACGCACGACTGGAGATGCGGACGACAGATATTGCTTAATAATTCTGTCTGCAATAAAATTCTTAGATGAGGGGTTAAAAGTAATAAATCTGCTTATTGGACAATTTTCTGATTCTAGATTCGCCAGTTTAGATATAGGACACAGAAGGGAAAAACAAAGCTAGTGTTGTGATGTCTAACCCATGTTAGATCTATTTAACATGGTTATGTAAATCAACAATCCATTCACGTATATTATTGAATGCGTCGACTAATTAGCGGTTTGGAAACGTCTTTGTCGTAGTCGTGGATTGCATTAAATGTTACAGGCGAGATATCCTATTTATTGATGCATATAATAACGCTTCAATAACCGCTCTCAATAATCGACTGTTACATTTGCCTGAATGCGTTTGACGCTTCTCGGTATCTTAGTTAATTAACAATCCATCTTAATCATATAATATACTAAAGATAAATACAGTGCAATAGTTTTTGAATATATATGAATAAATATGGAATATTTGTAATAGTAATAGCCTTTGCGTGCAACACCGTCCCCGCAGTATTAATATAAAATGAGTAAGTGCGTTCTTCTACACTATGTTATATGTATTATATAACTGTGCCAAATTTAATTTAGATCTGTTAAGTGATCCTGGAGATACTTTCAAACTAACATCCATCCATCCATCTAAACATTCGCATTCATAATATTATTAGTAAGAAGTAAGAGATAAGCGATATTTATGATAAAAATAAAGCTCGAGTTATTATTTACCGTTACCAATCGTCGTCAGCTTATAACGTCCCCACTAAGGGCTCGAGGGTACCCTATTTTTTAGGGTTGTTAAGCCTTAATCACTGGGGCAGTACGTATAAATCTCCACATCGTAAATTATGCAATGATTAAATTGTAATATTACTTAAAAATAACAAGAAACGCTATTATTTAAATGAGAAAAGAAAGAAAGAAGAAAATAATTATAAAAATAAAAGCAAATAAGAAATATTTTTAAGTACCAAATTAATATAATAAATAATTTAAATGTGTAGTTATTTGGATGCAAATCCCTGTAGCGGCTGACAAACGACAACAATAGAACAATACAAATATTGTAATGGCATAAATGAGTAATTCAACAATTGAAAGAAGCCCTTAACAAATTCTAGCAGCATATAGAAGACACTCATTTGCACTTCGTTATACATTTACTTAAAGACTTTTGTTCAGGTATGAAGTAATACAATACCTACTAGTATAGGATTGCTCATTGATAACGTTTGACGTGTATAAGAATTGTATCGTAAGCAATTTTTATATGTAGTGGCATTGTAAATCTAAGATGGCCGATGCTACACGATGGTGAGCGGCATACTTTTGCACAAACCTGGCGGGGTATAGAATGAAAGGGCTTGACAAGTAAGATAAGGAACATTAGGATAAATCCAAGATGGCCACTATAACGAAATGGCTAATAACACATTAATTGTGGTATCAAATGACATGATTGGAATAATAGATCAACTTGGTAAAGTTCAATTCAAAATATTCAGTAAAAGTTAAAAATTAGTTGCTAATAGTAAGAACGAATTAAAAAAGCTTTTCTCCACCATATCTACGTATGAATACTTTTATATTCCTACCATAATTAAATAGTTATCACTAGCATAACAACACATCTAAAAGTAGGATTCCACTACCCTAACACAGAAATGATGACTGTATTCACAGATATTGTACTATGTATTGTATTAGTGCATACATGTGCCACCACAGTGGAATCACTATTGTAATTTATATCCAATCTGTCTGAAACAAATTGCAAAAACAATCCAGGGGGAAAATTAAAAATAGTAAAAAACTACATTCAAAGCTTTTTGGTTAGTTATAATGAATTGTTGATGGTTTTACCGGTGTGGCGTCTCCGTCAGAGGGCGCTGGGGGCTCATCGTCCACGGGAGGCGTGCACGGCGGCCCCGACGACCGCTTGTCCTGCCCCCTCGGCCCCGGTGTCTCGCAAACTTTCCCCACGCTGCCGACAAATACAATGCATACCAATATACATACAATAACTTACTAATATTTTAAATTCGAATGATTGGATGTTTGTTAGCGCACAAATCTACAACAGCTTAATCTGCATATAATTTGAAACATTGAACATATTGACGAATTTCGACAACTATTAGTATTAATATACATCTCGTGGTTAACAGTATTCGTAATACAATGTGACGTAAAGTTCAAGCATAATAAAAAGTATTAGTGAGGATATCTTCAGTCATATTTGCGCCAAACAAAATAACAATTCAAATCTTTTGTTAAACATGAGTATACGATTAATTTGGCATTCATGGCCGTAACTGAGCGTGCATGATTTGTTTGTGCGGAGCAAAAGTGAATTATTTATAAGGAACACATCAAAATCTTATTTTTCAAAGGAAAAGTACAGGGCTTTATGTAAAATGCTGTAATAATCAATTGCGCAGTAAAAATGATTTCGATGCAACAAAGTAAAAACATCAGAATGCTCTGCGACATTAACTCCTTCAATAATACGATAGAGATAAGATGAATGGTTTTAATTTAAAATCTTGAAAGTCATGGAAGTTGATTAGGGTTCCTTTTGTTATATATCTAATTCAAAATTTGTCACACATATACAAGACATGTTACTTATTTTACTTAAATAACTTACATCTATCTACAATGTATATAAGTTACAATATATTATACTGAGTCCACCCATTCAGTCTGTGGTCGTCCACAGCTAGACCTACGTGTCCCTCATTTTTTTTATGAGAAGGGGGCAAACGAGCGACGAGCACACTCAGGTGATCAACGACGCCCATGGACATCTGCAACACCAGAGGAACCACAGATGCGTTGCCGGCCTTTGAGAAAGAGATAGGCTCGCTTCTTGAAGGACCCCAAGTCGTACTGGTTTGGAAATACCGCTGAGGACAGATCATGTCACAACGCCGCTGTGCGAGGTAGAAAGTGACGCGAGAATCGCACTGTTGAGGAATGCCAGCCATCAAGGTGATATAAAATAAAAGTCCCCATTTGGACTGCATATTGTGTGTATTACGCTATTACTAATTAAGTTAGGCACATGAATTTTATGAGCGTAGAGAGGGCCCCTAATGCCCGCGGCCGTCTTCACTCCACGTATTAAATCATTCGTATGATATTTAGACATATTATCAAATAATTAGTACAACAAATGAATAGGATAAGATTTTATTATATGCTTCTCCTGATATGTTCTAGTATTTTTTAAAGGTCATGGGTCATTACAAGCCCCCAATGCAACTCAATGTTGGGTTGGGGACGATTAAGTATACCGCGCGGTTGCGTGTTGTGATTCTAAGTTTATCTAAACATTTTTGTTAGAACAAATTTTATCTTTAAATCGTTAAAATTACTTTCGTACTATCTTATTACTTTTCGGTTCCTATCTGTCCAAGCGTGAAGTTTACACGGCACCGTGCTGTGGCGAAAGGCAACAGACAGACTGAGGATAATGAATTATCACAACATATTAAGTTGTAACCGGTGACAACATATATTTGATAAGCGAAATCACTTATCTTATTTTAATGATGTTAAAATAAGTGCACTTGCGCAATGTCGCCTGTCTTTAGATGTTTCCACTGATGTCATAAGCAGCTGTTATTTTGCGACAGCACTATTCGTTTTTCCAGCATGGCGTCGATTGGAAAATGTGTGCTATCGACAGTTCGCTTGTTTATAATGCAAAAACGTGCTTCAAGTGCATTATATCTATGATGACTTCGGATAACCTTTATTTTTTCTAAACAACGAACTGTTATTATTTTTAGCAGAAATTTTATGGACAGACTTATCCACGTGTCGCTTAATCTAAAGGTTTAGCAGACGAATTCTTGTATATTTTTATTCTATGGAGTCTGCCTTTTTTAGTCCTTAAATAGCGAGACGGCTAGGTCGTTAACCCATCGTTCCCACAAATCGGACGAGCGTCCCGTCTCGTTTGCTATATTTCAAAATTCTTAATACCTTGAGCCAGTGATCTTGCTAACATACAATTAGATCGAATGTCTTCTTGTTCTTATGATTTCCTAGTTTTTTGGGTAATAGATTGAAAACCATAAAAATATCTTGAGCATTGTAGGGTGCTCACAATTTATTAAATTTCAAAAGCATAAAATTGTAAAGCGGACATAAAATGTTTTTATCGAAATACAGAAAGCCATTTCAAATACAATGATACAAAGTTTATATAATATATAATCCCTCTTGTACTTATAGACTTGTTATTGAGAGTAGTGAGAATTATATAATACCAATTAAGGTTTCAAGTTTCGCTGGAAATTTTGAAGACTCGAAGGAAAGGGTGCTTCACTGCTTAATATTATATTATAGATATTACTTGAGAACAATATTAAACCATTTCAATGTTAAAGATTTAAACCAAGAACCCGTTGCTAACAGACTTATGTAAATAATAACGAAAGAGGTGACTATAATTTATATACATATGTTTCGTAACTGTGTCTCATTAACTGAGTTTCGACTGTAGTGCCACTTGTTTCACACATACTGCCGTCTCTGCTTTTACAAAGCGCACGTGAGGAATGACATGTCTCTGCAGTTGAAGCCCACGGCTTATGTAAGTACCATCATCGTCATCATCATCCACCTGCCCTTGCCTGCCTGCCCTGCCACCAACGGAGGGTTGCCACAGCACACTACTTTTTCACACATCCCTATCAGCCGTCATATCTGAATTCACTCCCTTTTAACTTTAAAAACATCCTCTTATTATATTTAAATTTATCCCTTCTTGTCACACCACATCTTAACATACGCATCTCAGCCACATACATGCATTCTCCTCCGAAACTTTGGTGACCAAACATTCAGATCCGTAGACGACAGATCTCATGATCACCTTGTAGATGTAATCGCCTGTCCCTTAAGCATATTGTAAGTGACATCATCTTTAAATAAACAAGAAGTGTAGTATACAGATGTTATTAAAATTCTAATCGAAGCTCGTTATTCTAATTCCAAACTTTTCAAATGATATTTATTTGCTTCCGAGTTCTGTTTGGCTAGTTGTTCATCTTGTTTAATTTGCGAGTTTGCTTACATGTTCTTCTTCATTAACAAATAAGCGTAACTCCATTTGAAATTATTCACTAAACAATGTTAGGGATATGTATGGATTTTAATCAACCTACGATTGCATTTTTTTATTTTGTCATTGAAATATGTGCAAGTTAAAGCAATTGTAAAATGATTAACATAATTATTTTCTAAGACGTGGTTAACGTAGCGGCGTTTAATATAAAATGTAGATAAAAAACGAGCACAGAAAAACAGCCATATAAATTATAGCCAATTGTGAACGAGAAGTGGCATAGGGTACATGTCAGGAAACTTCTTACAAACTTGTCTAATATTTCGTACCGCTCCTATGTGGAATGCATCAAAAGGAACGGAGGTGCACGGAATTTCTTGCTTTGTTCTGTCAAAATCCCGAGCCAGTCCTACCATGAAATTCCTCGCTTTACTTTCACGTTGGTCTGGGATAAAATTGAGTTGTACTGCCAATGTCAAATGCCAATGCCATGTGCCAAATGTTTGGAAACGCGTTTACAATACCGCCACTAATTGAATCAAAATCCAGCAAAAGGACAGGTTCCGCTTGTAAAGTTAACAGATGTCGAACCGAACATACCTCGATATTGGAAAACTTTACAAAATTAATTTCACATCCGTTTGCAATCACCGCCAATGCGTCTGCCTCGCGCATCATGATCCAGTCTTTTATAATTAACAGCGTTGGTTTTGCAGCGTTGATATTGAAGCGCTTTTGAATATTTGCAGTAGACATTGACGTTTGCCAACCGGTTATGTTTGTATACAGTGTATACAGTGTGTTTTTACATGCGTCCAATCAATTGTGAGCTTTTGTACGAGGGCGGAGTTATAAGCCTGGTAAAAATTAAACTAGGAGTCATATTTATTTTAAAATTATTGCTTAATTTTCAACGTTGTTTCGTTCTAACTCAATGCACTTCATCTAGCGTGTCTCTAACTTTTCTATCCCCCATTTAATAAGACTTAGGCAACCCTTCG
>JAAOEG020156146.1:0-11425 GCA_011763625.2 Papilio bianor | reverse complement strand
CGCTCTGTCGACTATCAAACTCAGCGGCAGGTATGGTTTCGAAAAAATCTTCAGAACACTCCCCGTGGTAAATATGATAAAGAAAACAAATTCAAAATTCATTCATAATTCAAAGGAAACAAATATCCCTTCGCAGAGCTAGTGACTACCCAAGCAAGTACCTCGCGTGCCTCCCGTGATTCGCTCCGTATACCAAGAGGTGAGCAGGAGCCTGGGATGGTGGTGGGTGAAGAGCGAGTGACTTAAGTGAATAGGTAAGACCAAGGTCGTTGACAATTTGAGTGACACGTCGTTGGACACGGTCAAAACGAAGAAACTGGTATTTAGGCGTTCCGGCTTAGAGATTTTAAAGATTTTAACAACTGTATATAAAATCTATATATTATGTTACTCAACGTTTTTACGGTGAAGGAAAACATCGTGATGCTGCACTTATCGTGGCGAATTTTGCAGATAATTGTAAAATTAACCACCCCTATGCCAGCGTTCACTAAGTATAAAATCTTTGGGCAGGCTCCGAGTCCCTCAGTGGGTACGTATAGTGAGCTGATTATGATGATGACTGTTTACTGTATTTATTAAGTAATTAATATAGTTTCAAATAGTTTTATCCAAAGTTTTTAATGAAAAGCTTATTAAAAAAATAAACGTCTTAAAACTTGTTTCCGTTTTCATAAGATTGTTCTTTTACTGTATTAATGTAATCTAAATATAGCTTTTATACTTTTATTTAACTATCATAAACTACTAGTTTGAATGAAAAACATTTTCCGTTTCATTTCCGTGAAGTTTTAAGTGAAACATTTCTTCGTTCTTTATATTTTTAATTGACCTCGCCGCTGTACTCAAGAGTTGCCAGTGACACTAAATGAAATGATTTCAACGAACCGCGGTTTAAAATGTAAAATTTAAAATATGATAGTTTACGTAATATTAAAAACGTTTTAAATAAATTTGTACGTATTCTTTCTTCTTTTGTAGTGTCGATACAGTATGTACTTCCCTTCCACACATCTCTATCAGCCGTCATATCTGAATTCACTTCTTACGCTATGGCTGGATATTCCAGAGAATATACTCTGGAACACAATCCATCTATACTTTTGTCGGTCTTCCTTTACTTTGGAGGATAGCTCCATTAAATCTCATTATTATCATATTCATGTTATCATAACCTTTCCGCACAATATGTTCATACCACGCTTACCCTTTTCTTCTCAATTTCTGTATCACTAGCGCTACTTTCAAATTCAATAGAGGGCCATCGAATAACTTGTATGTTATTCTAGCTTTCGCCCGCGACTTTGTCCGCGTGGAATAAAGAAAAACTTAGTAGATTATTACTAATTATTGATTTCTGACAAAATTCACTATTATCAAATTTTAATTAATACTTAACCATATAAAATATTATGTTTAGCTGTCATTTATGTTTTGTTATTCCGTCAGACGCGTTTTTGTCATAACACGTAGAAACCGTAGAAAATAGTAAAAAGAAGAGGGGTAAAAAGTACCCTATGTCCGTCTCCTGGTTATAGGCTACCTCTCCACCAATTTTCAGCCAGATCGATACACCCGTTCTTGAGTTATAAATAGTGTAACTAACACAACTGTCTTTTATATATTTAGACTAGCTGTCACCCGCGACTTCTTCCGCGCTTTATTCTATCTAAAATAAAATATTTTTCTATAATAAAATAAATGTAGCCTAAGTTACTCCTTATTACCCCCCATGGGTCCGAAAATTGTCGGTGTCGTCATCGAAAATAATACGTGAGTGATAACCGTATTAAAACTATATACTAACTATATACTAACTATAGCGGTAATGCTGTGGGCTTTTACTTCATGCCTGTCTTCTACACAGAAGACAGGCATGAAGTAGAAGCAATTCCGCGTTTCGTATGAAGAGTGTGCGTTTCGGAGGCCTAATACTAGTTCATTTCACCTTCCCACCCCTTTCTTATAAGGGACGGATAAGTTCACGGAGAAGAGGACTCATAGGAAGATGATATGTACTTTACAGTGCTTCTCCTCTACCGTTCATTAACGGTAGGCAACGCATATGCAGTTGCGGATGTCTATGGGCAGCGGTCACTACGCTATTTCTGCGAATTTAGGTGGCCGCTTGTTTGCTACCTAGTAATGTAAAAAAAGATAAAAATATTACTTCCGTTTACTGTAGTATTCGTAAGTTTTAATAAACTGGAATAATATCAGAATATATTGTTTGAAATAGACCTACACGAAATAAGAACAGAGTGGTAAAATATAAAAATGTTATATTGTTCTACTGGTTGTTGGTTTGCTATATATATCACTGATATTGGATTTATAACCTTAACATATTCGCGTAAGGTACATATTTGCTTGCTATCGTTTATTATGAGCAATCAAATCGTCGAGTGCTCTTGAATTAACGAATCACCTGTATATGTATTTCTTTATTTTGTCATTTAATTGAGTGGTATTAAAATTAATAAGTATGGAACGGTAGTTAAATAAAGCTTTAAAATAAATTATACCGAATGTTAATGTGTTAATTGGAATGCTGATTTACCGCGTGTGTCCATTGACAAAATACTTTTATGAAAACATCTTGTCTTCTCTTTCATTTGTTTTGAACAAACAGAGAGAGCAATATGCTGTCACAATAAAATTACAAACATATATGAACGTCTAACGCCGCTCTCATTCCCTTAGAAGACCTGAAGTGGTCCTGGACCTGAACAATTCCAAATTTTGTCTAATGAGTGCTTTCGAGAGGCGTAATATTAGTCTTCTTCCCCTTTCCACGTATATGGACAGCGGTCACTTCGCTATTTTAGCTATTTGGCCGCTTGCTCCTTTGCCATCTTGTGAAATGAAAAAAAAGAAACAAATATAAAAATTGTTTTTGAAAATGTTCCGTTGGTGGAAACTCAGTTATAGTATTGTTGCTTCTGACACAACAAAGCTAACTAAGCAATTGCACTGATTGATACTCGTATTGGGTCGTGGGCGTCAAATATTTGATCAATCAGGTTCGACAAATGTTTGTACAAGTAAGTAGATTGGATACAGAAGGTTCATTTAGATTTTTACGGATGATAACTGTGCAAAAGGTTCCAAGTTTGTGTCCTTTTGACTACTTACTTAGTGGTTATAAAATATTACCTTTTGCCCGCGACTCCACCCGCGCGGAATTGAAAACAAATCTTAGTTAGTGTGTTTTTTCCAGACTGTTTTCTATGTGTGCCAGATTTCATCAAGCTCCGCTGAACCGTTATGGAGATACCTTTAAATATCCATCTAAACATTACACTTATATTGTTATGTTTTGGATAATTCATACTATATCTTTATAACCGATAACTTTTGTTGTTCTAATGTATAAGCTATGTTATTGTAAAGTTTGATCGTAATCCATTCTGTAGTTTATGCACGAAAGAGTAACACACATCCACACATTCTAACAAATCTTTTTTATTTACAATCGTAGTAGGGCCTATAGTACTAGGATGAAAGATGTAATCAGAACCACGATTATTTTACGTATGTTTCAGTAGAAAGATGTCCTTATAAAGAATGCTCAGAGAATAACCATTGTAAGGTCATTGTCCTCAATATTTTGGCAAGGAAAGGCTGTAAATAATGAATCTGGGATAATTTGACGAAAGTTTACGTAACATATATGAATACTTCTTATGATATAACTTATTAGAACAAATACGGCTTTCGTATAAAAAACTTAGACAGTGTGTGAAATATATTTTAGGTTAAAGCTATGTCAACCCATCTATACTATGACTGGTGCTACCAGATGCGGATTTTGGACAAATTATACTTATTGTAACATTATTAGTTGCGATATTCGATTTTGACCAGTAAATGATATAAATACCGAAAGCAATTTAATACATTTAATACATGGTGAAATATAAACCACGTTGACGTCCATAGTACAATTAGCGGCGGTCAAAGGGTTAAAACACGTGTTTAACTAAATAAAGCCTAAAAACATTTTTGTGAAAATGTAGTGAGAACTTTTGATAGCATTCCATGACAACGTATTGACAAAAACTAGCGGCCCGCTCCGGCTTCGAGTAAAAATCTGATAAATCTCGTAGGGTTCAGCCTGCGTTTGTTGCAACGTAAGCGGAAAAAATGTAATTATTTACGACATCACATTAGAAACCTCAAAAATAACAGTATTTCTCCACTATTTAATGGATGTTATTATACATACATATAAACCTTCCTCTTCAATTACTCTATCTGTTAAAATATAACGCATCAAAATCCGTTGCGTAGTCTTAAAGATTTAAGCAGTCAAGGGGACATAGGGACAGAAAAAGCGACTTTGTTTTATACTATGTAGTGATGATGATATAACTATACTAGCTTTTGCCCGTGACTTCGTTCACAATGTTCTATATTTGTGTTAAATCCATTAAACCGTACTGAAGATACCGTCTAACAAACATGCATCCACCTAAATCGCATGTTACATTTTAATAAAGATATATCATAAATAATGTATGTATTTAACAATACACTTAGTAAATAAAACATGTATTATGGATTAATCGTATGTAAAGATATCATTTACTTTGAATTATTGGAATTTATTATCTTACGAAAAAACATTAAACCCTTGAATTATTTTTTATGATAAAGTGGCAAACGAGCAAGCGGCTACCTGAATTTGCTATAATAGCGAAGCGACCGCTATCCATAGACATCCGCTATTACAAATGTGCCTACCTTAAATTACAACAATTATTTACATTATTTATGATATATCTTTATTAAAATGTAGTATTTACTGCTTCTTATATTGTGTTGAAGAATGTTTTACAGAATCTTAAAGATAAAAGCATCAGACACGTTAAGAGCTTTATTATGTCGCGTTTTAGTGTGTTAAGGCTTCGACAGTTACTTAAGGCTTATGTAAACTTTAACTTTATTCAATTACATAATAATATGAAAGAATATATTCGATTACAACATGTACATTCTAAGCGTAGCTACTGCCGTAAAACCGGAGTAAATTATTGTCATGTGGGGATGATGCGTGGGAGGCCAAATGGAGATCTCCGACCGAGCGAGTTGGTATGCTCGGCCAGGCCGAAGCCCCCTGTTGTATATACATCGCCGAACGTTGTAAACTTCGATAGCGCGATTCAGGATTGCGGCGCTTATTGTCCGCCACAGTCATCCCTTTCATTTGTTTAGATGAAATGTGAGACAACAACATGTATATGTAAAATTGTATAAATATATAGGTAAGATTGAATTTAAGACCATAATATGTAATATATTAGTAATTTTTTGGTACATAAGCAAAGATATGGTCTTAAATTCAATCTTACCTATATTATACATGCGATTTAGGTGGATGCATGTTTGTTAGACGGTATCTTCAGTACGGTTTAATGGATTTAACACAAATATAGAACATTGTGAACGAAGTCACGGGCAAAAGCTAGTATAGTTATATCATCATCACTACATAGTATAAAACAAAGTCGCTTTTTCTGTCCCTATGTCCCCTTGACTGCTTAAATCTTTAAGACTACGCAACGGATTTTGATGCGTTATATTTTAACAGATAGAGTAATTGAAGAGGAAGGTTTATATGTATGTATAATAACATCCATTAAATAGTGGAGAAATACTGTTATTTTTGAGGTTTCTAATGTGATGTCGTAAATAATTACATTTTTTCCGCTTACGTTGCAACAAACGCAGGCTGAACCCTACGAGATTTATCAGATTTTTACTCGAAGCCGGAGCGGGCCGCTTTTTCCTTCACCAAGACCGTTAGCTAAATCATATGAAATTGGAAAATCGAAAACCACATTGGTTCATGGCTGGATCGACCCGGGTCGTCTAGATTACAAGTTTAGAAGCTTAAATCCTAAGCCATTACCAATGCTATAAGACATTGAACGTACTTAATATAACTATAATGTTAAATTCCAATGACAAGTCAGGCTCGTCATCTATAACTTTGGTTATTCATATTAATCACGAGTCCCACTCGTCAAATGTATCCAAAGTGTTAAGCATGATTATATCCTAGCGTTTGCCCGCGACTCTAACCGATTTAAAAAATCTTAATAACTAGTTATGTGTTCTTCCCGACTATGTCTATACTCTATATCTGTGCCAAATTTCAACGTGATCCGTTGTGGAAATAGCTACAAGAAGACAAACATCTATCCATACATCTATGTAAACTTTCGCATTTATAATATTAGAAAGATTGTTTTTCATCTTTCTAATATAAAAATGCAAAAACTTCGATGGATGGATGTTTGTTAGAGTTTGTCGCCTAAACTACTGAACGGATCTCGATTAAATTTGCCTGAAATGTAGAAAATAGTCTGGAAGAACACATAGGCGGCTACTTTTAATCCCGGAAATAGTTATAGTTTCCGAGGGTTACATTAATTTTGTTTTTTCATTTTTACTCGTGAATCCTGCAACGGTTCAACATATTGTATTGAGATTTGGCACAGATATAAAACAAAGTCTGGAATCATAGAATACTAAGTTTCACTTCAATATTGCGCGCACGTAGTCGCGGGCGACAGCTAGTTTTATAATTAATGGTACATTTTAACCTAAAAAGACAAATGAATGAATTGAAAAAATGTTGTTAACTTCTGAATAACGTTATAATGATATACGCCACAAGACTTAATTTTATTGGCTATATTAATTATGTTCCCAATTTGTCAATTTTTGTTAAAATTCAGCTATCTTTTCTGTTCTCTGATTTTTTATTGAATACGCTGTTAAAAAATTAACAAGATCGACGTCAATTAAAAAATGTTATCGTGTGAATAAAATTGAAAATGAAATTTATTTTTAATGGTTTACCTCCTGAAATACTTAAGCAAACATTTTTATTTAGTAGAATTACTAGACGGTTTTCTGATTTTATTTTTTATGGCTATTACGGCAATGTTAATCAACAGAAATGTATGTAGATTAAAGTATAAAATAATTAATACCGCAAGCAAAAAAATAGTAAAGGACAGTTTTTTTTTCTATCTACATCTCAACAAATTCTATCTTTCAATTAACACTGTATGAATCATCATCTTCATCATCAGCTCACCGAGATTATCACCTTCTCAAAGGCCGGCAACGCATCTGCAGTACCTCTGTTATTGCGGATGTGCGGGCGTCGATGATCACCTCGGTGTTCATGCTGCTTGTTTGCCCTCTTCTTTTATAAATAAAAGCTCACTCTACATCCCCACTAAGGGTCTCAAACCTACCCTAACTTTGGGGTAACTAGACCTTAGTAAACCACTAGCCCAGTGCAGGTTGACTTCTATCTACGTATTTCTTCGTAAATTTGTGCAGGCTGCATTACGATGTCTTTCTTCACCGTAAGAATATCATCAATGAACATATGAAATTAAATTTTTTAAAATAATATTGGTCAAGGCCGGATTCGAACACAGGACTTGCAGATAAATCTAGTTAACTCCTGAGCCACCGGCGCCCATATGAATGTTAAAAGTTACGTAGCTTACTTTGCATTTATAAAATCTTTTTATTAGCATGTAACCTCAGCCTCAGTTAGGTTATGTATACATACAAGTAGGAGTATATTTGCCCTGTAACAACGTATCCAATTTAACTCCCCTGCTCTTCCCACGACCCTCTTTATTACACTATGCAGCATTGTTTCTAACGGTGTTACATTTTTATTGCTCTTTGGAATTTCTACCTTATAGCTTTCTGATAAGACGCAATTTTGCTTGACAGAGTGTATAACAGTTCTTTAGTGAAACGACGTAAATGTTAATCGTAATTCTCAATATGTCTTAAGTCTTTAGAATTGTACTTTTTAAATACAAATGCATTCTCACTTCTGTTTCATTTTTAAAAATTAAATCATGAATAAAACGACTAAGGATATGTAAAAAATGGGGTGGTCACTTATAAAACGGTTTTATTCAAATTGCTCTGACTTCCACACAAAAGATTAAATCGAAAATTTGCACATATATTTAGTTCTAATGACCATATTAAACAAAAAAAAAATCTTATAATATTAGTAAATTTGTTTAATTTTATAATGTACAATCTGTGCAGTTACTTTTGTAACAGTATACAAAAAGTAAACCTGATAAAATGTTAGTTACCATATAAAGCTACCTTCAGATTTAATTTTACAGTTACTGATAATCAGTTCACATGCCCACTGAGGGCTCGGTGACTGCCCTAAGTTAGAGGTAACTGGGCCTTAGTCAAAGAGGCTGAGCCAGTGCGGGTTGACTTCACACATATCTTTGAATTTCTACGCAGATAAGTGTGATACATCACGATGTTTTCCTTCACCGTAAGAACGTCGGATAAATGTACGTATGATATTCGAAAATGAAAACCTACAGCCTACACCAGGACCTGCAGATTACAAGTCAAGTGCTTAAGTGAAGACAACATTTTAAATTTCAGTTAAACTAAGTTCTCACTACTTACACTTGTTAAATTTTAGTACAAAGTTCAATTGCTCAATAAAAAAATATTAAAATCTTATATATATAAAATTCTCGTGTCACTATGTTAGTTACAATAATCCTGCGAAACGGCTTGACCGATTCTTATGATATTTTATATGCATATTCAGTAAGTCTAAGACCCGGGTACTATCTATTTTTCATACCCCTAAGTGATAAGGGTTGTCCACCCCTACCAATTTTCTTTATTTTTCAAACAAAATTTTTATTTTTATTATAATGTACAATTAAAAAATAAATACAACCCTTGTATCTCCAACCGCTTTTTAATAGGTATCTTAGTAATTTAATTATTTCTCATCCTGATCGACAACTGATCAATTATCACTTATCGGTTACAGGGGTCTATGCCACGAGTCATTAGTAAAAGTCAAATACCACATCCTTACATACTTACAATAACTTAGTTTTTTTTTCTACACCAGAAATTCCTTAGAAATAATTTATATGGCAAAGCAATATTTGCCGGGTCAGTTAGTAAAATAAATATTCGAAGTTCGCGAACCCTAAACTATTAAAATATTATTTTTGGTGTCTATGTTTTTAGTCTATTAAAGAGTAAAACATTTGCATCTATAATCCGGATAAGTAATGCTTACCAAGCAGGATAACTGAGGCTTATCCGGCAGGAAACGGATCTGGGCAAACGGCTTTTACCGTTTTCTTTTGTTTCACTGCATATTTTTACAATTCAAACAGTGCTTATATTAAGGACAATATATTGATTGTTTGTCCGTATTTTGTATATATTTTTAGTACAAAGTGACAAAGCAGCAAGCGGTCACAGGAATTCGCCAAGATAGTCAAGCGACAGCTGCCCCTAGCCATTCGCGTTTGTAGATCTGTTGCCCACCATTAATCAACAGAGAAGGGGACGCATAGAAAGAGAAAGAATATCAAAGATATACATTCCATCCCCTGCCAAATCCTCATTCCCTTACCATCCTTTGTGGTTAAAAAGATTAAGAGGACTAAAATTAGGCACCCGGCATTCAACCTAATCAGACGAAATGAATTATTGCTTCCACTTCACGCCTGTCTTCTGTGTGGTCGTGGTACTGCACCGGGTGAGCCCAGTCGTGCGAAAATGTTTAAGCGGGCTTTACCACTGTTACATTTATTATACGTATATATTTAAAATTATAAATAATTGACTCGTATCCTTCATCATAAGGCCTTGTTCCATAATGTGTGTTTTCGGAATTAATATAATAAGAAAAGCGTTGTAAATGAAGGACACGATTGAATTTACCACTACAGTACAAAATTACTTACGTATAACTACAGCTATCCCTTTCAAAAGGTACTATAAACCTCTAAAACTTCGGTAGAATCAATGATCATCCATTCGGTTTTAATGTTTAGTAAGTTTCGACGTTCATTGCTAAATCAAATGTGATACAAAACAACGATCAAAGTGATGTCGGTTGTTTGACGTTAGAATACCGCAGAAATAAATATTGAATTCATAAAGAGGATTGTTGTTAGTAAATAAAATTATTCACCTTCTTTGGAGCTTTACCTTTTTAAAATAAAGCTTTTGTTTCATTTAACGAAGACATCGAAATTCAGGGAAAAATTTTATATTTTGTAATAATGAATGTTTTTGATTTTTATTATTCTTTTTCAAGTTTAAAAATAATTAAGAATCTTAATTTTATGAACTACGAGTACTAGTTTTTGGCCACGATTTCGTCCGTGCGCTGTTAAAAAACATAATAAGTAGCCTATGTGGTGTTCCAGACTATATTTAACATCTGTAAGCAAATTCATCCGGATCCGATCACCCGTTCTAAAGATACGTTCTAAAAAACATACATCCATCCATATACTCGTATGTTATATCTCATTTGTAATATTAATAAGATAACATACTAAACTACGGTCTTCATTTTATTATCAACATTATCTCAGGAGTTAATATTTTAATATGTATAATAATTAAAGAAAAGAATTAATATGTGAACTATAACAAATACTAGCTGTTGCCCCCGACTCCGTCAGCGCGGAATTAAAAAAAGACTGAACTTTATGTAGATATATATCTATAGTTTTATGAATAATAACAGTACAAAATCTCAATAACATATGTAGAACCGTTGCAGAGTAATGGAGTAAACATGAAAAAATTATGTATCTCACGGGAACCGTAACTATTTCCAGGATCAAAAGTAGCCTATGTTTTCTTCCAGACTATTCTCTACATCTATGACAAATTTCACCGTTATCCGTTCAGCTGTTTAGGCGACAAACTCTAACAAACATCCATCCATCTAAACTTTTGCATTTATGATATTAGTAAGAATATAAAATATGTATTTTCCTCAATAAATTTTATTCTCTCCGAAGGGAATTAAGATACCTCTAACAAATCTTTTATCCCGTCAGTGGTGAGTTTAAGCCGATTGTAAATTTTCGACACCATTTGTTTCAGGGCTGACATTTACATTCCTGTTTGTCGTAGTTTATATTTATTTCGAACAGTAACGTTGAATTTATTACGATTAAAATCATTATCACAAAATGACCTCTGATTTTATAATACTATTTGAAAAAACCCTATTTCAACCTAATTTAAGGAAAATATCATTGTCAACCTGCACTTGTCCTTACGAAGGGTCCAGACAGTATATACTACTTTTCTAAACATCTCTATCAGCCATCATATCTGAATTCACACCTTTCTTACCCATATCCTCTTTCACACAATTCATCCATTCTTATTTTAGTCTTTCTGTACGTATGTAGCCATCGATATACAACCTTAATAATTTCTTTTTTTTTTATAATACAAGGTGGCAAACGAGCAAGCGGCCACCTAATATCACTGAAATAGCGAAGTGACCGTTGCCCATAGACATCCTCAATTGCAGATGCGTTGCCTACCTGTAATCGACGGA
>JAAOEG020151317.1:0-11505 GCA_011763625.2 Papilio bianor | reverse complement strand
ATTTTTGGGTACATTTAGACTACCTGTATAGAATTACGGAACCAACTCAAACCAATGGTGTTCAATAATATCAAATATTCTGTTTCTTACAGGAAAAAGTAGTGATGCAGTTTGTCAACATGGTATATGATCACGAAACGAACGTGGAACTGAGCGGACAGATTTTCATAAAAAGTTGTTGGGATGTTCTAAAGAAACCAGAGAAGGTTTGTGATCTAAAAATAAAATAAACGTTAGTAAAGCTTGAAAAACAATATAAAACCCTATTGATATTTCATCTACCTCAATATATCAAAAGAAGTAAATTTATTTCAAAACATATGCTAATACTGGCTGTCGCCCAAGACTCCGTCCACGCGTTCTTTTTCAAAAATAAAGGATTTTTTGTAAAATAAACATAGCCTTAGTTACTGCTAATTACATCAGATAACTGGTAAAAAAAATTTAAAAAATGTTAGGGGTGGATAACCCTTATAACTTAGGGATATGAAAAATAGATAGTAGCCGATTCTCAGACCTACTGAATATGCATATAAAATTTCATAAAAATCGGTCAAGCCGTTTCGTGGAGTATTATAACTATCACTGTGACAGGAGAATTTTATATATGTATTAGATTTTCGAGATGTCCGATGCATACTCTATGTTTATTGCCCATACATTTTTATCTCCACGGTTATAAACATTTTTAGGCCTACACACACATCAAATTATCAGGTAATTCATAAATGACACCGCGCTTACAATAATATACTTTAACAAAACGATAATAATCAACAATGTCAATGCCATGGTAACGATTTTTTGTTAATTGTTGTTGTTGTTATTACAAGAAAGTAGTTTCGTAGGTTTTCATCTATATGACGAGGAGTTGGATTTTTGACGTTGTTTTGACTTTGACATTGTAGCGCTAGTCGCGTTCAGCTATTAGAACATTTATAATTTTTAAAATCTAAAACTTACTGCGATTGTAATATTAATTCCGATATCTATAACGCAGGTATTTTCATGTGACTTCTTTGGTTCTACAAGATACCAGGATGCACCCTGAATACCAATGCTATATCTAGCTAAAAGGTGGTGTTGTAGCGATTATGTATGTCCGTTCTATTATGCGCTCCTGAGCCTAAATAGGTTATCTGATAGTTCAGATTTTATTACTGTTATTTATGTTTTTTCCAGGAACCGTGATAAAACGTTGTCAGTGACACGTTTTAGCCGCATGCGGAAGTATCAAGAAAATTTTATCCGCAGCTGTACTAGCATAGCAGAAAATATCGGTATGTATATAATATCAGTGACAAAGCTGGCTTTGGTTAAAGTGCGCATGCGGGTTTCATGAGGACCACGTGGTTTGTCCTGAAAAGTTACTAGGGCCTCACGGAAGACGGAAGGTTGTTGAAAAGTAGAATATTCATGTTAACCTTGAAATCTTTGCTTGAATTTATATTGTACTGCAAAACGTAACGTTCACAACACCTAAAATTAACAGGCGTTGCAGTGCTACGTAAAAAGAACGGGGAAGAAAATCTTATTTACAAATACTTTATTGGTCAGGAAACTTGTGTGTTTTTATTACATTCAGATTGTTTAAGGAATAAATTAGGGATCAGTTCTCTAAACGTCAGTCAAGGTTCGTCGTTGAACCTACAGTTACTAAGTTTTGTAAAAAGTATAATTTTGTAAGTACTGAGCCCACTAAGTTCTAGATAAAAACTGTGATTTGTAGTTGTTTTATCTCATTGTGCTCGTTTGCTGACAGTATGGTTAAACGTTGAAATCTGAGAGGTGTTAACATTTTCATTAGGTTCATCATTCAATCTTTTTGGATTTAATTTTTTTGTAGTTTTTTAACACTTAAGTTTTGATTTTTGTGGAAGTCATCTTGGAGTATTCAATACAATGATTATAAGTTATTTATAACAATACTAATATCCGCCCTAAGTAGTAGGTGTATTAAAAATTATATTTTCGTGCGTTATTTTATAAAAGAATAAAATCCCATAGTTGATAATTTTCCTAAAGGTCTTTTCAGCATGCGGAAAATTCCTGAAAATTTTACCCGCATCTGTACCAGGCCATCAGAAAATATTGTCAGTCGTTTAAGAGTTGACCACGTGATTTTGGTTGAACTGCGCATGCGGGTAACGGAATGACCACGTGGACTCGTAGATTATTAATTTGTACTGAGAAGAGAGATTAAATTGTTTTTTTTTTGCATTAAACAATGATTTCTGCTATAGGCTAAGTCTAAAATAATCCCAGACTCTTTGGTCAAGTTTTTAAAGACCTGAGAATCTTTTGACTTGAAACTTATAAGATATTCTATTTCAGGTAAACGACTGTAAGCATGTATGATACAAGATGAAAATATAAGTGGCTATAGATAATCTTGTATGGAGTCTGAAAATGTCCATCTGGTTACGTCGTAAGGTACGTGTTACGATATACATTACTATACTAGGTAATCTCCAATTTATTGTAAGTTGAAATTTGCACGCGTTAAGTGTTACCGAGTTTTACAATACTTTTTTCAAGTAATGGGTGTTATAAGCAAATGTAACATTATAATTACCAAAAGCCTCGTTATCCTTAGAGAACTGTTTGATAATCAGGTCCAGGCCGCGTCGTGTCACTTTTATAAGCACATCTATTACTTTTCTACTATAGTAACGACGCATTTCGCTCACGGCATTTTTAACCATTTCCTAAAAAAAGTTGATCAAATTAATAATATAATTGATTATCATCACAACTAAAAAACGGTTTAACTCTGTTAATAATCGACAGTTAAAAAGAAAGAATTTTTCATTCGTTAAAATTAAGCACTAAGACAAGCAACAGATACACAGCTGAAATATCCATACAGATATTAATTTTATCTGGATTTTTTTTAATACAAAAGTGTCACACTTTAAGAGACACGATGGGTCGATGAAATGCATTGTACGAGCACCCTACTCTATATATTTAAGACAAGCATCCACAACATTTCAAATGGTTGGAGATGTCTACAGGCAGGAGTCACTCCCCTCTTTGAGCGAAACTAGATGCTTGCTTGTTTATTATATTATAGGTGTATTAAAAAAAATCCAAATAGGTATCCATTATTTCGAAACATACTTAAAACAATTTTTTCCATATACATAAATTCAATACCTGCATGCCTTTAGAGAGTCCTCCGGCGGGTGTTGAGAGCAACTTGTGTGGGTTGTCGAAGCACTCCCACACCGCGGACCAGTCCTGTTGACCACTGCTCGTCGACTCGTTCACTGTGGACGCCGCTCCGCTCCCGGTTTGCATCTCGTCTGATACAAACCAAATGTACATTTTACTTAGATTGCAACAAACTTATCTTAACCCAGAACTCCGCTTTACTGACACGTATTAATAACCTACTTTTAAACGACGTCGTCTGCACTAAATAAAACTAAATAAAACTTAGAATCTTATGAATTCGCTGTTGCGGACTTATCGAGTAAATATGTAAATAAGAAAAATCTACGTCTCCTTCGGTTTCCTGCATTTTTCAGGAATTAATCCCATGTGTTACTCAAGACTTTGGTTTGTATCTGTGTCATATTTCAATAAAATAAGTTAAACCGTTGCTGAATTATAGCATGAAAAAACAAAATTGATGTATCGCACGGGAACCTAAAATATTTCCGGGATCGAAAGTAGCCTATTTGTTTTTCCAAACTATACTTTACGTCTATGCCAATATTCCATCCACAGTTTGGCTTTTACAATATTAGTAAGATATAGTCATCTCTTACATTCTCTTTGACAAAATATAGAGATATTAGAGACAACGATCTGTAACACAATCGTGGTCGAAACACACAGTAAGAGAGAATGGCGATTTTATCGCGTTTATGTCTGTAATTAACATGTTCTATTCACATGTGAACTGGCGTTCCAAGTGCATATAACAGTTTTAGTTTGTTACTGTCATAAAATAAATAAAATAAAACAGTTATAATGTGACACTTTTGCGCTAATACCTTCAGCAATGAGGAACTCGAAGTCAGGGTTTATTTCTGCCAGCTTGATTTGTTGTGCCGCCTTCTTTATCAAGTCCAGAACTTCTTCCACTGCTTCCTCCACCATCAAACTCTTGCGGTTTAATTCCACGCATGCGTTACTTTAACCAACATACGAAAAATAAGTTTAAAAAATTCCAAGAAATATAATAGGTAATTCTTTTGATTTCTACTTAAGCCTATTGTTTCTTTTGAAGGCATCTACATTATCTTTTATATATATCTCAAGTCTATAGTTCTATATATATCTCAATTCTATATCTATAACTCAAGAATGGCTGCACCGATTTGGCAGAAGAAAAAGAGGTAGCTTAAAACCAGGAGGGCACATAGGATACTTTTTACCCCACTTTTTTTCTACGGTTTTGTCAAAAATAAATATATTCGGTCTCTATAAAACGTGATATTACAATAAAGCATCTGACAGAATAACAAAACACAAATGACAGCTAAACGTAATATTGTATATGATTAAATATAAATGAAAATTTGATAATAGTAAATATTGTCAGAAATCAATAATTATCAGTAATAATCTACTAAGTTTTTCTTTATTCCGCGCGGACAAAGTCGCGGGCGAAAGCTAGTATTTACTAAAGCATTTTGATCGTCTTACCGACTTCCAGATTCCACGTGTTCGATAAACTCCTCCATGGACCACGGTGCTTCCTCTGTAATTAAAAAATGACAACTAAAATGAATAATAGTGAAAAAAAGTTCAAATATGAAAAACAGCGTTTTCCTCCGCCATCCTTCACCCTAGCCCTCTCTCGTTGTAATTTACCAGTGTTTCAGTGTGTCTGTTACAATAAAAGCCTGAACTCTAGTATCCTAAAAAATACTTTTTTATTCTTTCACTTTTATTTGCGTTCGACCTTTATTCTACACATAAATAAACAAACATAACTCTCGCCCGTAACCCAGCAGAGACCACTGACCTCCATTTGGCGCGAACCTCACACACTTCCTTCGCTTATTCTTCATTCATCCATGCATACACGCTCGTCGGTTTCGAGTGCTCTTAATACCGTCCACTCTTGCGTCATAAAATCCCGTTGTTACTCTCTTTTCATTCATCCTTTCAACGTCCTCAAACCATCTAAGCAAGCCTTTTTCAATTCGACTCACAACATCTCAAAGCCAACTCTCATACATTATTTATTATATACATATTTAAATTATACATAGCCGCTCCTTTTTTATCTATATTCTACACATAACCATTTCTTATATATGAAAAGTAGTATAGCAATTGAAAAATAAGTTATTTTTAGATGTCACTAGCTCTCGAACTATATGGGTGGGTCTGTGACGCTAAAATGTCCGAAAAACTACTAGGATCGCAGGAATTCTAGGAGATGAATCAATGTTCCATCTCTTTTCTTCTCGTGAGGTATCGCTACCTTCGGTCGTTTCTGAGAATGAGCAACCATATTTCAGGTGGTCTAGTAATAGGAATGCATGAATTCATGAGTGAAATTAGACTAAGAGCCAATTATTGCTTAACCTATGCAACTATAACAAGGACATCTTTATTCAATTACATTTCATCAAATAAAAACTATTCAAATAAAGAAATCGTGAAATGTATGATTAATTTACATTAAATACGACCTTGTGCAATACAATTGGTACGGTATAGAAAAAACTTTTCAGTACAAATATACAACACCAATTTAGAATATTTTTGGCAAACACATACTATAAAGTCTAATTACTTCGTGTTAATGAAATACGGATTTGTTGGACTTTTGAAGACCAACATTTCTATTTCGGATTTCTTAGTCTATTTTTGTTTAGAACACAACAATTTGTTACGAATTATGTAAATCAATTATTCAGTCTTTAAGATCACTTTTAATAAATATACACTAAATAATCAACAAAGAAACAAGACCATAGTAGTAATATTCTTTGGCATTCAAAGAATATGCTCCGGTAGTTCAGAATTAAAAAAAAACGAAAATATAAATATAAACTATGGCCTCCTACAATGACAAATTTCCATCCATCCATTTTAACTTTTGCAAGTCTAACGTTAGTAAGATCTAACGTAATATAAAAAACCGAATATCAATTACGTCCAACATTATTAGCCTTCAAACTTTACAGAGATTGGATTCATTCCTTATCCTAAGGAATGTGTTAAGAATTTTTGCCGGGAATAATACCAGAACATCAGAACCGTAAGGTAGTTGAGCGGAGAGTGAGAAAATTTAGTGCTTTCTCTTTCTTTTCATGAAAATGTCATGGAAATTTCGCGATTGGTAGACCTAACCAGTAGATGTGCGTGATGAAGGCACGTTGCCTTGTTTCAAGCTACGCCTCTTTTGGGGCCAGCAAACTTATTTTTTATACAAGTCTGAACTAAAATCACACAAATAATGAAATATATTCTTGAAATCTGTAAATAATTTTTAGCTTTCAAATAGATCTACTATTTGACATAGCAGTTTTATTTCCTTTTTGATCAAATAAACCATTATAATTTCATGTCATACGAAATCAATGAGAAACAATTGAATAAATGACAGCATTTCTATAGAAAGTAACGAGTTTCTAAGAGCTAACCTAGGTCATTGTATTTGTTTGACTTTTTGTGAACTGTAGCGCTATTAACGCAATTTATATGGCCGCAACCGGGGCGTGGCTTGTGGGGCACGCAAAATGGCGTAGAACTTGCACGTTCACACGTTTCACAATCTATACTAGACAGTTATGGCGATATGTTACATTTTTTTATCTTTATTCATTTTTATTATTTATCTACAATATCGGAGTATTGACCAAATAAGTATAATAATAAATCCTAATAATAATAAATACAGTTTTATTTACTTGTGAAAATCTTTAATATTTTTTCTAATGTTTCATTACGAAATGTTAATTATTAATTAATAATTAATAATAATATTAAAATTAATAAACACCCGTTTGTTAAATTGTTAACTCTTCTGAGAGATATAAAACGTAAGGGTGTGTAGTTACAGTAAAATTTCTTGTCCATCGAGTATCAGAACGATACAGAATTTTTACGCGCTTGATCACCAGGGTAACATGATTTAATCTGTCGATCTGATTTACTACAACTAAGTTATATGATCCTAGTTAAGCTACGCCCTCGTCGCTCTAAAACGCGGCTTTAGCGTCTTCGTGTCCATACTCTATTGTTAAATGTAAACACATCCCTTTATAACGCAGGATGTCGGAATTCATGGCATATTTTAAAATAATTCCTTATATAATACAATGCCCAACACATAAGACACGCTTTGGGCTATATATTGTCACGCTATTAGGAATAGGGGTGAAAAAAAAATTAAAAAAAGTAAAGAGGGATAGTTCTTACACAATAGCGAAGGCTTTCGTAGACATTTTAGCATTTCAATGTTGACATTTGCAATTTAAAGTTAGGGAACGTACACAATAAAATAATGTGTTTCTGTGCAACAAAAACAAATAAAATCAGGACAATAATATTGTTTTTATAAATAAAGCGATATTTTTACGACTTCCATGCGGATGAAGCCGTACGGAGTTCGGCGTCAGGTAGATTGGAGATAAAATATGATTTTTTGCATTCTTCGCGTAATAAATACTTTCTTAAAATATAATTAATTTAAATACCACTCCATTATAGACGGTACGATGTACTCGTATGATATTGTTTTGCTTCCTTCTCACAATGTTCTTCTTGAAGTGCCTCTCCAATTATGGAAGTTTGGCAGTCAGTTACAAAGTTAACGGATTAAATCATTTTAATTAATTTTACTTGTGTGAAAAGTAAGTGGATAAAAATTAAAAAAAAAAAACAAAAACCGTTTTTTTTTTACTTTTTAGCAAAAAAGAAATATTGAGCAATTTTGCTACTGAAGAAGTTTAATTACATTCTTGTTAAATTACTAACTTAAAAAACCTTAACAGCACTACTATTTTGTTTTAATAAAGAGGCGTCATCGTATAGAGAAGAAAAATTCACCAAAGTCATCCCAGCCTAGCTCGTAAATCAGCCGATGTTGCGCTGAAAAAGTAAGGGCGGCAACATTTGCTATTTTGATCCGCAACAATACGCGGATAGCAGACGTATAAAGAAGTTACAGGCTACAGTGTCTCGCTCGCTCCTACGCCAATAAAGAAAATAAATTGAGAAGTTTTCTTCTATACATTTTTCGTACAATTCTTCTTCTGATGTTAGCTACAGTAGTTTGTGAAAAATACTCTCGACGCACAGACGACTAATAGTCGCTATGAATACAATACAATACAAATTTATGGGCAACAAATAATTAAAAATTTTGAAGATAATAATTGCAGATATTAACTACGATATAACAGCAGATTTAAAATGAATTGAATATTAATGAAAATTAATTGAATAAAGAATATAAGAATACACATGAAAATAAATTTAGCTAAACCATTCTTCACGTAACACAGAGTATTCTGGATAAGCTATGTGTCGAAAATGTCATTTCCCAGTTGTAAGTGTTGCGCACCAACTTTGTTTAGTGCTTGCAGCAGGAAAACGACAGCGCGATGCAGAAGTAAAACCCCTACGAGTACCAGGCTAGCATAACTGTAAAGTGATTAATGGTTAGAAATACCTTTAATGCTCGCTCTGGCTCTCTCGCTCTCTCTTGTGCGACATGTAAATTACCCAATAGTGAGACAACGTAGCGCTTTGCTGCGCATGTCTATGCTATAGATTGCGAACTCATCGTAGAGATGTAGGCATTGCTCGTAGACGTGTGTAATTTGATTCTACGCGCGCTACGTTAATTCATTTCTCTTTAGCTGATTCCAGCATGTACTTCAATCTTAATAATACTATAATTCGAATTAGATTAATGTATGAATGTATGGATAGATTAATGGACGTTTGTTAGAACGTATCTCCAGAGCGGCTGAACGGATTTCGATAAAATTAAAGGAATCTGAAAGAACACATAGGCTTAAAACTGTTTTTATTCTCTTTTAAATTTCGAGCGTACGGAGTCGCGATCAACCACTATTGTTAAAGTAATGTCAAAATTGTCAATTATCGAAATAATGACACAGTCCAAGCAAAAAGTACACAAATAAAGTGGCCTCATAAAAGGCTGTACTTCTTGGATTATTGAAACCAGCAACTAAAAGTTAATCAATGTAAGTTAAGATTTTCGAGTGGCACCGTAACTTCCTATGCCGGAACAGTGAACAAAACGTTATTGTTAAAGTTAATATTAAAAAGTAATTTATATAAACACAATAATTTGAAAGGTAATTTATAAACATATGCTTTTTTGCATAATTTATGTTTTAATCGTGTTTCTATTTCACCCCATTGTTCAGCGCCTACAGTACGTTTGCACACTACGTCCATGTGTCCTCCCTTTGTTTACTGCTAGCCTGGTATTGCTGCGGATGAAAACATTCCTGAAAACATCCGCATGCGGAAAATATGGACGTTTTTCACTGATCTGATAATGAAATCAAATGACTACACCACACTAACCGACTACACCTTCGATAATAAATATTGTTTGTATTTAATCTAATTTTATGAGTGTAATTTACTACTTTTTTCTTCAAATTCTTGCAGAGTTTATTTTATATTTGAACACACTTCTTCAACAGAATTATACACATGCTTCAAATTACCTTGGCCATATCTCAATTCCACATATTTGATGAGCACATTATTTATTATTCATTTATAATTATCCTGTAAGATCTGCAAAATATTCGTAGCCTCTCCCGAAGGGCTAACGTTAATGCCAAGGGATTTTCAAATTCTGTTCAACAATTTGCTTTAGAAGCTGGTTTAAATTAACGATAATTATTATTCCTATACATATATGTCAAACTCAGGAACTTTCATTTTTTTGTATGAAAAACACTTCGATAGCTGATTTATGTTATTAATTATTTAGACGAATACAATATGTTAGAAATAAGACAAATGCTCCGTTACACCGAGACAAAAATTATAATGATAAAAAAATAACGACACTTATTGAGGAAAAATAGAAAATTAAATACAACAATATAAAATAAAACTAACTAAAGTGGTCGACTGTGAACTGGCCGCATAACCTCGGGGCTGTAACGGATGTGCTCTATCGTTATGTGTCAGTGGCTTTTAATATTTTTACATTAATAAAAATGATATTGCTGAAATGCCACTTTTTGTAATTTAAGGTAATTTCATGTCCATCTGTGGTTCAAATTACGATTTCTTTAGTTACGTTATCAATTATTTTTTAGAATTACCCTCGAACGCCCTAATTTTTCGTTCCAATTGCTACAATTTTCTTCGACTTTTTAAGACAGATTTCTAAAGTTTGACTAATTCTATCTAGAATTATACGAGTACCTACATTGAGAGCCGGTGCAATTTCTTAAGAGTAGGGGTACGGGTCTTTACCCTACTACCCAAATGCGACGCGGAGTTTCCATCTTAATTCACTTTTGTTACCTCTAGAATCTAGATCCCTCTCTTCTAGCTCATTCTTGAGCTATGCCACTTTCGAAACGTCTAATAGAATTTGGTTTTTCGTCATATTCCAGTTCTGATAACAATTTGTTACTAATTAAACACACTGTTAATGTAACACAACCATAATGGCAATTATATTTTGACAATCCAAAAGATCTATATAAAATTAAAAAATCTCATAATTTAAAAAGTTAAATAACAAGAACAAACAATACTCTTTACACAATTCAGATAAGGTACAACGCCGATGATTCCGGAAACGACGCTTTAGGAATATTTTACCCGCAGCCGTACTAGGTCAACAGAAAATGAAGTAGCTAGTACCTTCATAGGGAAAGTTTCAATTTCAGTACAAACACACCTTTGGTGGATGAAGTGCGCATTCGAGTTTCAGGAAGAGCACGTGGTAAATCCTGAAAGATTACTAGGAACTCATAGATGTCGATAGTGTCTTTTATACATTGAATATGACCGTGAGTTTTCACTTCTGAAACATCTGTACAAAAACATGTCATCGTATTCTTTTTGTAAAAAAGTCAATAGGAGAAGATTATTTTATTTTTAGGTGTATTTCGGTATTGGATGGCTAGTGAATACATTGCTGTATATATCTTCTACCACTGCCAACATTATTACTAACTCGCTGTTGCCTGCAATTTTGTTAGTGTGAAATTAAAAAAAGGGACCTTAATAGTCCATTATGTACTTCCTCTTAAAGTTCTGTTATAATCGGTGCAGTCGTTTCTGTCGATTACCCCGAACAAACGCAAAAGTACGGACAGATAAACCAAAATTTTAATAATAGGTTTTTGTACCGCAAACATATACATTGTGAATAATCAATAAAAATATTTTGATTTATATACTTCATTTTAAATTAAAAATGAAAAATGAAAATGTATTTATTTCATCATCATCATCAGCTCACTATACATCCCCACCGAGGGGCTCGGAGCCTACCCTAAGTTAGGGGTGACTAGGCCT
>JAAOEG020147502.1:0-11568 GCA_011763625.2 Papilio bianor | reverse complement strand
CAGATGCACTTTTGTAATACCACGTTTTATAGTGACTGACTATATTTATTTTTGACGAAACCGTAGAAAATAGTTTTAAAAAAAGGTGCGATAAAAAGTATCCTATGTCCGTCTCCTGGTTTTAAGCTACCCCTCCACCAATTTTCATCCAAATCGGTGCAGCCATTCTTGAGTTATAAATAGTGTAACTAACACGACTTTCTTTTATATATATATAATATATAGAAGAGAGATAGTAAGATTCCTTCCACTTTACGGTCAAGGCGAGTAAAAGTTTTCCGATTTCATAATACGTTTGTAGGGGTATAGGGTTAGAATAAATTTAAATTGTTTTATAAAACTAAGCCAATTGCGGCTTCGTTTCGAGGTTTGGGGACGATTCGAAATTGTTTCCTACAATTCAATTTCAGTGTGGAACTTTAGTGGGATACTATTTAACAATTACATTTTTGCTGTTAATTTTATTTTTAAAACATATAGTAACCATTTTTTTTAATATTAGCAGTACTTTATTAATTTACTCATAATTCTTGTGACCATTTCAACTAAGTACTAGTCTCCCATCCCTCCTCCCGCCATTGAAAGTTTTTCTAATTAAGGAAAAACTTTGAATGGCGGTATGTGACGACGTAATCTGAATTCGTTGAGATTGAGGGCAATCAATAAGCTATTGGCGCTTCAAACAGTAGAACCATAAATATAGTATGACCAAGCTTTTAGTTGTTTAAAGCTACTATCATGTAATTTTTCGCTAAAACAAGCTCGAAGCTCAATAATTCTGCAACCTTTCAACATATCTTTAAGAAATTTGGTACACATGTAGAGCATAGTCTGAAAGAACATATAGGCTACTAATTAAGTTTTTATTAATACGCGGACGGAGTCGCGGGCAACAGCTAGTGTATATATATATATATATATATATATATGTTTCAAAGTAACTTTTCCCATTTCAACTTATTCTCAACTGAAAGGTTAATTAGCTTAAGTTATTTACAAGGGAGCGACCGGACACCACGTGACCTTTTCACGCCATACTGCCTGCACTGTTAATACATTAGCTGATTGTATGCATTGTTACAATTAAGTTATAATGAAGAAAAAAGTAATAAACCCGATAATGTAAAAATTACTAACCGCCTTCATACTCGGTCTCCAACAGTATGAAGACGACAATGGACAATTGTTAGTCTGTTCATTGTTATATTAAAAAAAAAACAATATTTCCGTCATTTATTTGATGGTCTGTGAGCAACTGTCGCTTCGCTATTTAGGCGAATTCAGGTATCGTCATCAAATTGCTATCTTATAGAAAACAAAAACTTCTTTATTATTTCATCATCTGTTCACTATGCGTTCCCACTGAGGGGCTCAGAGTCTATCCTAAGTAAGGGATCTAACCATGCTGGCCCAGTGCGGGTTGGCTGACTTCACACATATCTTTCAATTTCTACGCAGATGTACTTCGCAAGTTGCATTATGATGTTCTCCTTCATCGTAAGAACGTAGGATATATCTTACTATTGGTATAAATGCGAATGTTTAGATGGATGGATGGATGTTTGTTAAATATGTCGCCTAAATAGCTGAACAGATTTCTATGAAATTCGGCGTAGATGTAGAGGGTAGTCTGGCAGAACACATAGGCTAATTTTGATCCCGGAAATAAATACGGTTCCGCGGGATACTTTTACTTTGTTTCATTATATTTACTCGATAATTCTGCAACGGTTCAAGACATCTTCAAAGTTAGGCAACGGATCTGCAATATCGGGTGTCTATGGCTTAGCTATTTAACTATTTTAGCGAATTCAGGTGGCCGCTTGCTCGTTTGCCACCTTATATTATAAAAAATCTTATTGAATGCAGCACAGATGTAGAGCATAGTCTGATTGAACACATAGACTATTTAAGTTTTCTGCACGTACGGAGTTGTGGGTAACAGTTAGTCTTTAATATTCTTTATTATTTACCACCACCTTTTTATTAACTTACTACCACTTAACAGTGGTAGAGCCCGCTTTAACATCTTCGAATAGGTCGGCTCGCCCGGTGTAATACCACGACCACACAGAAAACAGGCGTGACGTGGAAGTAGTTCCGCGTTTTGTCTGATGAGTGTGCGTTCCGGAGGCCTGATACTAGTCCTTTCCACCTTTCCACCCTTTTCTTGTAAGGAAGGGATGGGAAGGGGAAGTGGATTGCACGAAGGGTATGACGCATAGAAAATGGAAATATTATCTTTCAATGCGTCTTCTCCTCCGTCGATTAAAGGTAGACAACACATCTGCAATTGCGGATGTCAATGGGCATCGGCATAGGAGCGTCGATGGCTCAGGGGCTAAGCACTTAACTTGCAATCTGCAGGTCCAGGTTCGAATCCCGCCATCTACCAATGTGTTTTTCGATTTTCTAAAAGCATATGTACATTTACCCGACGATCTTACGGTGAAGGAAAACATCATGATGCAACCTGCACATATCGGAGAAGAAATTCAAAGATGTGGGTGAAGTCAACCAACCCGCTTGCTCGTATGTCACCTCGTAATATAAAAAAATAAAAATAAAATTAATTTATCATTACTTATGTAGAACTTTTAATAAAAAAAACAAGTACAAAACAATTCTACATAGTTTATATTGCCTAGGTTTTATTCGAAAAATGTAAACAAGTTTATTATTAGCAAAGTAATTTAAAACTCACGACCTTGATCTAGACCGTCTGGGAATTGACCTTTGAGGTTTTAATTTACCGACAACAGACGGCATTCTCTACATAAACAAGCTAGTGACTATTGAGAAACGGACTAAACATAGTGAACGTTTTATTAAATACAAATATTCTGCCATTTTTACAAGCTTTTATTTAACTTCACTTATGTATGTATGTTTGTATGTTTACAAATCTTGCAAGGAACATTTGAACTACTTCAAATAGACCGATTGAGCTGAAACTTGGTATACCTACGTAACTTGGATGACAATACTATGGTACTATGGAGCTGATGAGGTTGGAAGGTGGCCATAGAAACTTCGGTTTTTGTGGATCGATTGAGCTGATGCATAATAAAAGCTTGTTTTTAAAATATTTTTCATAATAAAGATGACAATAACACATATGGATGTCATCCTATTACTTTATTATGAACATACTCACTTAAAAATGTACATAGAGACACAAAAGTAATACACAAGCTATGTTAAAAAATTACTATTTGTCGTTAAAAGATACAAGCTTTTGTCCATGATTCCGTCCGCGCGAAATTAGTAATATATTATATGTATTTCCAATTGTACATTTATCTGACATTCTAACGGTAAAAGGAAACATCACGATGCTGCACATATCTGAAAAGACATTCAAAGACATGTGTGTATTGAACTAAGCAGCACTGCGTTAGCGTGGTTGCCTTAGACCTAGTCAGTCAGTAAGCTGATGATGATGTCTTCTTCCAGACTATGTTCAACGTCTTCGTTAAATTACATCGAGACTTATTAAGCCGTTTTGGCCATACCTTCTAACAAACATCCACCTAAAGGTTCGCATGTTAGTATAATAGAGGAAACAGCGAGTTTAACAGGTCCTGTCTTTTAAAAATCAATGTAAGCAATTCGTATCAAATAAGTCTGCCTAGTATGAAGATAACTTGAACTAAGAATGTCAGAATGTTGTTTATAATGACTTTGTCTTTAACGAAGGTCATGACTTTGGAAAACAATATTATATCAACAAATATTTATTTACAACTAGCTGTCGCCCGCGTCTCCGTCCGCGCGTTCTTTTTCTAAAATAAAACAACTTTTCTAAAATAAACGTAGCCGAAGTTACTCCTTATTATATCAGTTACCTGTCAATAAAAGTCCCGTCAAATAAAAAATATCGGTTTAGCCATTTCAGAGATTAGCCGAAACAAACAGACAGACAGGCAGACAAAAATTGTAAAAAATGTACTTTTGGTGTATGTACCGAATATATATTCATATAAGTGTGGTAAAAAACGGTTATTTCAATATTACAAACAGACATTCCCATTTTATTATATGTATGTATAGACATAGATAATGTAAAGAAGCATGTTGTAACTTGTGTGTACTGCAACCACAACAAAAATATTGGCTCAAGATCAAATAAACACTAGTGACTTAGTTCCACGTTAGAAGTCGAATTGTTTGGTTAACATTTTGACTGTGACTTGAACTGTACAGTTCAAATTTTGCCTACACACGCACTGTCAGAACTGAGCGTCTGTATCGGTCCAAGTATCCCCAAGAAAAACAATGCTGTGACATAGATTATTACATAACATTTCGTAATTATATCAATCATAATTATTAGATGAGCAGCTTTTATCCGCAGCTAAGACGGCGCAAAATAAAAAAAATAGTAATTAGTGTCCTACCATTCTTCAATATCATCGTGATATATTTAGGCTTTTTGTAGATACTTTCAAAGAAATATCCATCCATCCTTACATCGCATTTATAATATTAAATAGTAAAATATCAATTCATCAACAAAAATTGTTTTCAAAAACACAAATTTAATTTAAAAGTAATTTAATACTACTGTTCATCGTTGTCTTTATAAAGGTTTAAAAAAGAAGCTGTCCTTCTACATTCAATAATCATCCAAATACATCCAACGCTGAACAGTAGAGGCGTTCTAATGGATTTCAGATTATAATTGCTAATTTCCTAAAGCTTACGATAGGAGTTCGGGTTTCTATTAAATTACTCCGCGCTAAAGTGGGTCAATACATTGTCTGAAGTCGAGTTTGTTCCAGATTTATCCACTTTATTTTTGTCAATTTAAT
The DNA here is from genome assembly GCA_011763625.2 of Papilio bianor. Taxonomy (NCBI): domain Eukaryota; kingdom Metazoa; phylum Arthropoda; class Insecta; order Lepidoptera; family Papilionidae; genus Papilio; species Papilio bianor. Next base: position 6,754 of record JAAOEG020147502.1, on the reverse strand, counting down.
GCTAATAAAAAACAAAGAATTCTTATTAAAATACTAGCTGTCACCCGCGACTCCGTCCGCGCGTTCTTTTTCTATAATTAACGTAGCCTAAGTTACTCCTTATTACATCAGCTACCTGCCAATAAAAGTCCCGTCAAAATCGGTCCAACCTTTTCAGAGATTAGTCGGAACAGACAGACAGACAAAAATTGTGAAAAATTTTATTTTGGTGTATGTACCGTATATATATACATGGAGTAAAAAACGCTTATTTCAATATTACAAACACTCCAATTTTATTATATATATCGATATATATTATACAGCGTAGTATTTGTGCATTAGACACAAATGGAATGCAATGTTAGCAGTAATGGATTAAACACGTTTCATATATCAAAAGGAATTTTAAGCTTATAGAGTAGTTGTACGGGATGACAATTCACCTGAATAGTAAACAGATTCATCAAAATATTTTATTACTAGACTTAATTAACTAAAACTAAATTACTAGACTTAATTAACTTAACCGCGACTCCGTCGGTGCGTTCTTTTTTAAAATAAAAGATTTTTTCTAAAATAAACGCAGTTTTTTTATAAAAGAAGCGGGCAAACATGCAGTAGAACACCGAAGTGATCATCGACGCCAATGGATATCCGCAATACCAGGTAAGCTGCAAGGTGCATTGCCGACCTAAAGTCTGTAAGTCTGTAAGTAAGACTTAGTTACTCCTTATTACATAGGCTATCTGCCAATAAAAGTCCCGTCACAATCGGTCCAGCCAATCCAGAGATTATATTAGAAACCTCAAAAGTAACAGTGTTTCTCCAATATTTAATGGATGTTATCATACATATAAACCTTCCTCTTCAATAAATCTATCTATTAAAAAAAACCGCATCAAAATCCGTTCTGTAGTTTTAAAGATTTAAGCATATGTACATAGGGATATAGGGACAAAGAAAGCGACTTTGTTTTATACTATGTAGTGATAAATGCAAATGTTTACATGGATAGGTGTTTGTTAGAATGTATTTCCAGAACGGCTTTCCGGATTTCGATGAAATTTGGCACAGATATAAGACACAGTCTGGAAGAAAATATAGGCTACTTATTAAGTTTATTTTAACTCCGCGCACAAAGTCGTGGGTTAAAACTAGTAATTACAATTCCGCATTTCATTTGATGACTGTGCGTTCCGGAGGCCTCATACTAGTCCTCTTCCACTACCTACCCTTTTCTTTTAAGGAAAGGATGGGAAGGGGAAGTGGATTTCACGGAGGAGGGGATGCATAGGAAGAGGAAATATTATCTTTCGATGCATCTCCTCCTTAGTTGATCAAAGGTAGGCAACGCATCTGCAATTGCGGATGTCTATGGGTAGCGGTCACTTCGCTATTTAGCGATTATTGGTAGCCGCTTGCTCGTTTGCCACCTTGTAATATAAAAAAAAATTGCATATTTATTTTTTTATTTATTCTAAAACAGAAATATTTAATGTTAATTGCTGTTCCCGGTAAGGTTGGTGACAGACAGGCAAAGAAATGTGTATAACACGTTTTTTGGCGAACCCAGCTATATATATAAGGTTATCCATAGCTGGGCTTAGCAGAGAGGGATGATGAAGTAACTATTAGCGATTCTTTCTTCAGTTCCATCCATGCAATGCAACTTTACTTAGATAGGTTACAAGTTACCGAATCTGTATTGTTTAGACATCTTTTAAATATTTGTACAATTCTAAACTTCAATATTGTGTAAATCTATTGACCCACTTGTAATCTGTAGCAGTATTTGAAAACAAGCGAAGCATATATTCATACTTCAGTGTAAGTTTTTAATTAAGATGTTTTTGTTAGAGACAAGTTATACTACCTGTTGAGATGAATTGGGTGTTTCCCGTTGAGTAGATTTATCAGTAAGCCTATCGGCCCAACGGGAAACCACCCAACTCATCTCAAAATATAATATATTTATCCCATTGTGTTGATCCTACGGAAACAACAGATGTAATATCCATTAGGTATAATAAATAGTGTCTGCTCAAGTCTAGTTCTTGCTAATATGATTGCGTATAGTTGTAAGGTGTTTATGCTCTCAACCTACAACAATTTAAATGATCCAGACATTAGTGTTTAATTAAAATCTTACGTTTCAATTTACATTTTAATGCTTCAAAATTATTTGGCTTAACACAGACTAGAAACAAATCACGTTTTTGGGGTTAACTTATTTTTAAAACACTTTTACTCCTATCATATCCTATCCTACTATTCTTTGTTTTCTTTTCACTTTAAGTTGGTTTACACATTTAATTTGCAATGCAGTACAAGAAGGGTACAAACAAGTAGAGGATATACCGACACACATGGGCATCCGCAATAACGGAGAAACTGAAGATGCGTTGCCAGACATTGAAAAGGCGCTACGTGCGCTTCTTGATTAATCGTAAGTCGTAGGGGTTTTTTAATTACCGTCGAGGACAGGTAGTTCTAAAACGCAGCTATGCAAGGCAAAAAGTGTCCAACAAATAACATTGTTGTGGATTACCAGCCTTCGAAATGTTGTGGATTTTTTGGTAACTTCAAACAATTCTACAGAGCACTCCCCGTTGTGTATATGGTTTGTACCGTAATATGCAAAGCTTGAAATCTAAGTTTGTGCTAGTTAACTAGTGTCTAATAACAGGGAGGTCCTAAGGGATATGTATCGTAAAGCGTTGCATGTAAACTAGTTGCTAATGGCGTTGCTACATGGCTGTAGAACATTTGAAATTAAAATATACAGCTTGTAGTCAGTGATGGACTTTGGGGAAAGTTTTAAACTGCAACTTTACTGCATGCAAATATGAAATACGTAATATAGTTAAATATGATGAAAGGTTAGAAGAGATTGTTAAGACAAAATGTCAAAATGTTTGACAGTAGTAGAGCCCGCTTTAACATCTTCGCACGAATGGACCGGCTCGCCCGATGCAATACCACGACCACATAGAAGACAGGCGTGAAGTAGAAGCTATTCCGCGTTTAGTCTGATGAGGGTGCGTTCTGGAGGCCTAATACTAGTCATCTTCCCCTTCACATCTTTTTTATAAGGAAAGGATGTGAAGGGGAAGTGGATTTCACATAGAATAAGACGCACAGGAAGAGGAAATATTCTCAATCGTAGTAGTAGGCAACGCATCTGTAATTGCGGATGTCTATGAGCAGCGGTAACTACGATAATTTAGCGATTTCAGGTGGCAGTTTGCTCGTTTGTCACCTTGTAACATAAAAAAAATTGAAGGTACAAATTAATCCCTATTTTTAAAGTAGATGCCAATAACAACTGTTGCATGTATTGGCCAACTTGACCTAATGTGTCACATTGCACTAATATGACCATACAGAAGGTAGACTTGAAATAGGAGCAGTTCCGCTATATGTCTAATTAGTGTGCTTGACAGAGGCCTAATTTTATTTCTGTTTAGTGAACGGATGGATAGCAAAATAAAATTTTCTCCTTATAGAAAATTCTTCATTTTAGATACAATAAAACTTCACTAATAACACAAAACTAACGTAGATTCCGCCATGCAATGTAAAATTATGCGCGCAAATGACGCCGTACAATCCCTCACTAATTGCGAGCTCAAACGCTTTTAAAAATATCTGCATAAATTTGCGAAGCTCTTAATTTAGATGCAGATGAGTACGGGATGGTTAACGTAGAGGATTTCTACGGAATACGTTAGATTTCAGTCACTTACAGAACTGCACGAAATATAATCCAATTAAGAATATATTTTACATATGCACTGTATGTTAGAATATCAAGTAACAATTTAAGTTTTCCATCTTAAAAAGTTATAATAATTCATGACTGTATTACTAGTCGCCCGCGAATTCGCGTGTTATTAAAAAGAACTTAATTAGTATCCTTTGGGTTCTATATTTTTAAAATAATTTTTACAAGCTAAGACATCGTAGAAAGCTTCGTCAGCCCTAATAAGCCACCGCATTTTGCTAATATTTATATTTATAAATTAAAGTTAACGAGATTTATTTTATGTTTAAATAATTCTAATTCCTAAATACGTAAGAACATTATTGGTGATGAAACTTATTCAGTTCAAGCTATACGACGAGTGTGATATTCACATATACTGTTCCACTTAGGTTTTATTGCGCTCAGAGCTACAATAAGAACGAAGGGAATGCGGTATAACTACGAATATTTATAATCGGGACCTATTTCTACTACACAACTAGACTAGACACTGAAATCGTGACTTATTTACGCTTTATTTATTCGCGGAAAAAAACGTTTGTCGTAGCAAGTGCTACGCAATGTCTACGCAGTGTCAGAGCATGTCTACGACATCTATGAGTATGTAGCATACTTAAATTTTAATTAAGCAAGCAAGTCGTATAAATGTTTTAGATTTGACTAGCTTTTGCCAGCGACTTCGTCCGAGTGGAATTTAAAAAAACTTAGTGAGTAACCTATGTATTTTTCCAGACTGTGTTCTATATCTCTACAAAATTTCATCGCGATCCATTGTACCGTTCTGGAGGTACCTTTAAAAAAATATCCTTCTAATCATTACACTTATATCGTTATTTCTTGGATAATTGACATAATATCTTTACAAATTATAGCCTATGCGTTATTCTAATCATCAACATCATCATCATCATCAGCTCACTGTACGTCCCCACTGAGGGGCTCGAAGCCTACCTTAAGTTAGGGGTGGACGGGGTTATTCTAATAAATCAGCTATATTATTGTATGTAAGCGGTATTTCCAAGCCAGTACGATTTAGGGTCCTTAAAAAAGCGACCAAATCTCTTTCTCAAAGACCGGCAACGCTTCTGTAGTTCCTTTGGTGTAGCACATGTCCATGGGGGTCGTTGATCATCTTGGTGATCACGTCGTTTGTTAACCCCCATTTCTATTAAAAAAGGAGTAACAAACAGACGTCCATACATTTTACAAACCTTCGCATTTATAATGTTAATGGAATTTATTATTCGTTTTATTTATCGTCTCTTAAGATGTTATTTTGTACTTAATAAAATCACAAATTAATAATAAAGAATTGTAAAATAACATTTTTACAAGGTTTCACTTTGTTTCGAATACAACAAAACGATAGGTTTTATTTGACATTCAGAGCTATTTCCTCTCGACAAATCCATTGAGGTCGGTTCACGGATTTAAAATAATATTTTTACTACACGTTTTTTTTATTAAACTAACATAAAAAATAGAGTACATTTGTTTGAAACAATTAAAACAGCAATATCGTCTCTTTGTAGAGTATCCGTATTTTTATTAAGAAAGGCAACATTTTCCAGTAATTATTTAGTTATAGAGAAATTGACAAGCAAAAGTTTAACGTGGTATAGACACATTATGCATAGACAAAATTTTCACACAAATAGGATAGTAATGCAATAAATAATATTGAAAGTCGACTCGTGAGCAATAATAAAGGGTCGCTTATTATTATAAATTATTTAAACTTTCGTGAGACATAATTATAAACTAATATATAAAACGGCTAAACACTCACGTATTTGTCCGGTGTCGGCACCGACTAGTTTCGAGCCCATCGAGGGCCCTTCATCAGGGTGAGTGGAAATGGGATTGTTTCGCGGACGCGGCCCGTCTTTCACTGCGCGCCAACGCTCTTAGGGCGCGACTTGAGGGGTTGAGGGGGGTTTAATGAATGCGACTAAATCCAACATCGACAGTGCCGAAGACTATACTATGGATATAGTCAGTACATTATGCGCCCCCGACGTCTTGAACACGAACACCAGTTACGCTTCGGTACCAACCTCGTCGTCAACGCCGGCGCATACCGCGCCCCTCAACCCCTCAAGTGAAAGAAAAAATTCAGGAGTTTTTTTCTTTGGTACTTATGTACTAAAAGGTACAGGTACGTAACCAAAAGATTTGTACAAAATCATCTGATAGAACATTGTGTTTTGTACAAGTTACACGGCAGTGGGAACGGAAACTGTCTGAAAATCCCATATGTAATTCTTAGTCTCGTAAACCTAATAGTGACTAGAATAATTCAGGCTATCCGAGTTGTATTGCAATCTAGATAAACGAGTGTCCTTGCCTTGAATGTACGCAATGGAGAATACGATACTGGTTTTTTGTTATTTTCTTTTCGCGTCTCATAGCATTAAATTAAATGAAGCGATACCGCACAATTCTTTTGAATAAACATAACAAAATGTTACTTATTTTGATGAAATTTAACAATTTAATAGTGGACTTAAATACTTTTTATTCCTCGTATTCATCGATCTCAAAATCTGGGGAAGGCATTGGGGGAAGGGGGCAGATAAGGGCTCATGATGACGATGAGGAAATTAAAAAAATAATGTTAATTCGGCTATAACTAACGTTTAATATTCCGGTGGCGGCACTGATTAGTTTCGGGCACATCGGGGGAGCCATCGGAAATAATACGTTTTGAGCCCCGCTAACTGGTAACAAAAACAATAGTGACTCATCGATTTTGAACCCGTCGACATCGTCGTCGCCGGCGCACGCAGCGCTCTGACTTGTAGTGTGAGACGCGACCACAAAGAAAACGCATTAACCACCCTGAGGATGAACCCACGATGGGTCCGAAACTAGTCGGTACCGTCACCGGAATATTAAACGTGAGTCATAGTCGTATTATCATTAGTTCGTAGTAATGTCTCATGAAAGTTTAAACAATTTAATAAGGAAAATTTGATTGATTTTTTGTTTGCATTGAATATGCTC
>JAAOEG020145530.1:0-11597 GCA_011763625.2 Papilio bianor | reverse complement strand
TCCTTTGTTTTCGACACGCATTTTTAAGGAAAACTCAAAATGTAGTTAGATTTTAAATTTAAGAATTAATAAAAAAATGGGAACCACTTGCAAGCAATAAAAATAATTATCAAATTCGGAACACCGCTTATATGGAGTTATGTGTTTACACACAAAAAATGATACAGACGTATTGAGTACCTCGTTATTTTAGGATGTTGGTCAAAGGGAGGCGATAATGGAATACACAATTAAATGTACACCCTCGTACATTGATATAATATGTATCGCCACATCTATGCAAGTACTGCATAATTTATTTGTTTATTTCGGAAGTGTAAGCAAAGCTCAACATTATTATGTTTCAGTAACCATGATTTATTAAAAACTAACTGTCGCCCGCCACTCTGTCTCTATCCGCATGTAGTTAGAATAACATTGAATATTCTGTGTGTTATTCCAGATTATGTTCTATATCTGTGCTAAATTTCTGTTAGATATGTTGAATAATTGCGTAATTATCGAGTAAATATGTTAATAACAAAAAACTACGTACGTACGGAAATCGTAACTATTTCCGGGATCAAAAATAGTCTAATCTATGCCATATTTTCACATTTACAATATTATTAATTACTAGTTGTCTCCCGCGACTCCGTCCGCGCGTTCTTTTTCTAAAATAAACGTATCCTAAGTTACTCCTTATTACATCAGCTATCTATTAAAAAAATTAAAAGAATGTTAGGGGTGGATAACCCTTATCATTTGGTATGAAAAATAGATCGTAACCGATTCTCAGACCTACTGAATATGCATATAAAATTCATAAAAATCGGTCAAGCCGTTTCTGAGGAGTTTGGTAACTAACATTGTGACAGGAGAATTTTATATATTAGAATAAGATAAAGATTAACACTGGACGTTAGAGACGCGGTATTAAATGGTGACGTAATTAATCTAAAATGTATTGGATACGCTGTCAGAGTTTTAAAACCTTAAAATACCTTACCAGTACAGTATTTTCGAGTTTTCCTACACATGTGCTAACATTATAAAGGAAAAATATTGTGTTTTTACATGTATACAATTTATTTCACCTTTAGAAACTTTCATTACCACTTATATAGGATATCATTATTTATATTTTTATTCCTCGCGCAGGATACGGAAATAAAATATCAAACTATACTTTTAATATCTTTTACTTTTATGATTCACATTTTAACTATTGTTAAAATTGTACAAAGAATATTTTTTGCACAAAAAAAATAAAAACAAAACATTAGAGAAACACCGACACTGTCATGAAACAAAATCGATGTAATTACCGAAATTAAAATGGTCATTTATTTTTAAAAATGTTTTAGTAATTTTTTTGTCAATTCGTGAAACAATAGTTTTATTGCTTGCAGCTGCGTCGATGCAAGTATTGCCGCCCCTCACTCCCCGCGCAATTTCTTTGTCAAAATAAAGAGTTGGTGAAATTTTAACGCCTTCGCGATAAGACGTTAAACTTAACGTTTAATTCATTTTTAAAATATTAGTTATTTAAATACGGTATAGATTTTTTTGTGTTTAAATGTGATTTATTATTATTTAATACTCTAGAAACATTGTTGAAACGTGATGAAAAAATGGCCAAGATTTGGTAAGTGATTTAGAATTTGTTTGATTGTAGACGCTGATGCTGATTAATTAATTTATTTTGTGTTTATGAAATCCATATTACACGATGCGTTTTACCATAACTTCCATTACTTTATGAATGTGTGTTTGTGTACATGTGGATTTATTTGTCGGAAACTAAATAAATTGGCAGTTGGTCTTTTCTTCTGAAGACTTTGGTTTCATTCTAAATTTTTCATTAAGGACAAAATTAGTGAAATTACGATTATAAGGACTTTACTAACAAAGGCGGCCATTTTATTTCATAACAGCTTTTTTCAAATATTCATATTGAATTATTAATCCGTGACTATTTTATATTAATTTTATCAAGTTTATTTATTAAATTCGAGAAAATTCTTGATTACACGTCGACAATTTTTTTACGGTTCACGTTTCTTTCCATATTACGATTTTTTAATTATCTTAACGTTAAATGACGCTTAATTTACGTCGCGACGGAAAATGGTGCAAGACAGAATACTTATCAAAGTACCCATTTAGGATTAACAATAAAAAAACATTGAAATGACAGTGGCTCTCAAATTTCAAATCGCTCTCACGTAACCGACGAAATTATCTCGCCTGGTGGAAATAACTGACACTAAATAGCGCTAGCTTGTCAGCGCCCTCTGGCAAAGTGGGTTTTTAACATATTTCAGGCGGAAGTAACCGCGACTGCAGCGCCACATACGAGTTTGTTAGGCTATCAAAGTTTTACTTTCAGCCCGATCAAACTTCGAAATATGAGCAAACAAAATTCTATTTCGAGAAATGACGCCGTAGGAATTACGAACACGTTTGGTTTCAGATTTTTATTAATAAAAACATATATAGACCCAAGATAATTCCTATAAAGCATTACATCTTAGATACCAGCGTGTACACGACTGAAAAGGTCAGTTCACATTGACATGGACCGTTAAGCTGCAGCTCAACAACTAATTTGTCAGCTCACGGCTCAACATACTCGTACTATGTTACAACTATGTGAGTACGTGGACTTGTCACACGCGAGCTGACTGGACATTCATTACTTTTAGTTGAGTTATCCATGGCTAGTTTTAATCATTAAGGAAATGGAAATAAATAAAAAAGCTCATTCTATCTTACTATATCTTTAAGGATTTTGTTTACGTCTGTATATATGTTATGTACATATTTAAAAATAATCGCTAAACATCTACTTTTGTTCTATACTTTGCAATATCATTATTATATGCCGAATTGTAAAAGTATAATTTTAAATTAATATTATTTTGCTATATTCACTTGGCTAAGACAATAATAGGCGTATGAAATAATACGTAGTTGAATTTATACTAAAATAATAATAAACATTTAATCAGCTCAAAAACACATTGCAACATAATAAATACACTTGAACAAAAAATACAAACGAGAGAAAAAAAACTATTAATAATCCAAACTATTGACAAGAAAAATTGCAGAGAAAAAGAAAAACTAAACATATAGACATTCTAACCATGCGTTGCAATGCAGAACTGATAGGGCTCTGCTCAGCTATATGTTAAGTACCCCTAGGGGTAAAAACGCTGATATCCTGCAAAAGCCTTTGCGTCCTCCGTACGTCAGTTACAGCAGTTAAATTATTGAAAGGTAAGAAATTAAGGTAAAGTAGTAGTGCTTATTGCAATTTTTAATTAATAATAATATTGTAAATATTGTACAATTATTGAAATTTCGCAATCGGTTTCGGACGAAGTAGATTAGTGACATATTTATCTGCGACTTACTGACCCAGCAGACTTCGTACTGCCTCAATCAATAAACCTAAACTTTTGTATAAAATAAACTTAAAACAAACAAAAGGAATCTGTAATTAATAAAAAAATGCTCACACGTTATTTTGCTAACTTACAAAACAGAGTTTATCTGAAATACTGGCAACTTTCAATTTGATATTGAGAGAGACACAAAGTTATTATACAGTCCGTGAATCAATTTAAAGCATTCTGATAAACGATATATTTTGATTTATTCTGACATTTTTTAATGAGGTTTGTTAACGACGTGGTACACATGAAAGGAAAAACAAAATTGTGGTTTTTTATTTAATTCCAACTCTTTTTTTTCACCTTTTAAACCTTCTCTGGACTTCCACTTATATAATAATTCAAAATAAAAATTAGCCAAATTGGTCTAACCGTTCTCGACTTTTAGCGAGACTAACGAACAGCAATGCATTTTTATATATAGATATATAATATATACTGGCGGCCCGCTCCGGCTTCGCATGGGTAAAAATCTGATAAATCTCGTAGGGTTCAGCCTGCGTTTGTTGCAATGAAAGCGGAAAAAATGTAATTATTTACGACATCACATTAGAAACTTGAAAAATAACAGTTATTCTCCACTATTTTGTTATTAGTAGTAGTACTAGTAATGTTATTATACATATAAACCTTCCCCTTCAATCACTCTATGTATTAAAGAAAACCGCATCAAAATCCGTTGCGTAGTTTTAAAGATTTAAGCAGTCAAGGGGACATACAGAAAGATAGATAGTGGATAGATAGATTAAGACATTTTAGTTACTAAGGGCATGTATATAACACGGTGACAAAATAATCTGAAGTTGGAGTTGGAGGATTTTAGAAATAATAAAAATGGGTAGTAAAAATAATAGGTTGACAGCTTAATTGAAGTAGCATTTTGAGTACATAGTGACTGCTTTATAATTTATTTGTAAGATTTATTTAAATTTACATTTGCAGTGATATTTTGATTTAGTAACAAAATTTATTATTAGGCGACAACTTGGCGACAGACAAAAAGTAAAAAGTAGGCTCTAATAAATTACAAAATTACGTTGATTAAAAAATTAACAAAATTGAGAAGAAAATATAAACCCGATAATAAAAGCATACTTTGTTCGACTGTTTAAGAGGTCTAAATAAAGAAATTTGTGACATGCAAAAAATATTTATAGTCTATATTGTTGTTTTTTGATCTCGTTATTTTTTTTAAATGGCGAATCTGAATGGCGATATCTTTATAATCACTACATAGTATAAAACAAAGTCACTTTCTCTGTCCCTATATCACTATGTATGCTTAAATCTTTAAAATCACGAAACGGAATTTGATGCGTTTTTTTTAACAGATAGAGTGATTGAAGAGAAAGGTTTATATGTATAATAACACTAATTAAATACTGTTATTTTTGAGGTTTCTAACGTGATGTTGTAAATAATTACATTTTATCCGATTACATTGCAACAAACGCAGGCTGAATCTTACGAGATTTATCAGATTTATACCCGTGCGAAGCCGGAGCGGGCAGCTAGTTTATTTATAATATTAAAACATAAACTAACTGTCAAAACAATAAAAAGCAATTCTGCTAACTCCAACTGAGTAATTTAAACATCATCATCACAAAATATCAATATTGTACAATATTGAAATAATATTAGAAAGAAGAGTTTTTTATTTATCTAAAGGGTTTTCATGACGTTGTTTTGTTACTGTTTAGTGCATTTTGTTGAGAACATTTAGGTAAGTCGATCTTTATTTTTTTATTTTACGATTGGTTGTGAACATGAAGTTCTTACCAAACTTATTTATATGCAATGTGACATATGTTAAGTTGAATTCAAATACTAATTTAGAATAGCAGCAGTCATAGCAGATTACCTGTCATATATTCAACAGTTCACCGAAGATCTTTATTGGAACGTTATTAAATTAACAATAGACTACTTCGAAACACTTATAATGCCATTCCCACCTGTGCTAGTTTTTCGACGAGTATCAAAACGAGAACATCGTCTATATCAAATTCGTTTTATTAAGAATTACTTAAAAACTACCAGTCAGAACTTGGCAATACAATACATGATAATCACGAGCTTTTAAATAATATACTATTTATCAAATTAGCCTTAGTAATAAAAAAAAGTAAAGATTCATTATTGCGAGCATTTTATTCAATATGGCCGAGTGCGGCTATTTCTTTTTTCAGACACGCATAGGTTTAATCTTTTAATAACTACATAGTATAAAACTAAGTCGCTTTCTCTGTCCCGCTATCCCTATGTATGCTTAAATCTTTAAAACTACGCAACGGATTACGGATGCGGCTTATTTAAATAGATAGAGGTGATTGCAGAGGAAGGTTTATACATTTATTTTTCGGAAACTTTGGAAAGCTTAGCAGTTCGTCTTTTCCTCTGTACACGTAGGTTTCTTTTTCAATTGTTTATTAAGAAATTTGTGACAAGATAGATGCATTTACAATCTGGTTGAGTAGAGTAGAAAGAAAAACTTTACACCAACAGTATTTGCCAGTTTTTCTACAAGTGCACTAACATTATGAAGAAAAAATATTGTGTTATTGTTTGTATTGAAATAATTCTAAAACTACTGAACCGATGAGACAATTTATTTCACCATTTGAATGCTACATTATAACTAAAATAGGATATAATTCTTATGTTTTAAATTCGCAAAAAATTAAAGCGGAGGATACGATAAATAAAATATCAAATCACACTCGTTATATTTTATACGTTCTCTGTTTCACGTTTTATTGTTAAAATTGTACAAAGAATGATTTATTCACAAAAAATATAATAATAAAAACAAAACATTAGAAATACACCGACACTGTCATAAAACAAAATCTGTAATTACCAAAATTTAAATGGACATTTTTTCATCATTCATCTTTAAAAAAAATTGCTTATTTTTTGTCAATTCGTGAAACAATAGTTTTATTGCTTGCAGCTGCGAGGATGCAAGTATTGCCGCCCCGCACTCCCCGCGCAATTTTTTTTGTCAAAATAAAGAGTTAGTGAAATATTAACGCCCTCGCGATAAGACGTTAAAACCTACGTTTAATTCATTTAAATACAGTATAGATTTTTGTTTGTGTTTATGTGTAATTACTTAATAATATTTAATACTCCGTAATATTGTTGTAACGAGATGAAAAAATTGCGAATATTTGGTAAGTGATTTAGAATTTGTTTGACTATAGACGCTGATGCTGATTAATTAATTTATTTTGTGTTTATTTCAGTTCCATATTACTCGATGCGTTTTACCATTACTTTATGAATGTGTGTTTGTGTACATGTGGATTTATTTGTCGGAAACTAAATAAATTGGCAGTTGGTCTTTTCTTCTGAACACTTTGGTTTCATTCTCAAATTTTCATTTAGGACAAGATTAGTGAAATTACTATTGTAAGGACTTTACTTACACAGGCGGCCATTTTATTTTATAACAGCTTTTTTCAAATATTGATATTGAATTACTAATCCGTGACTATTTTACATTAATTTAATAAATATAATTTTTTAAATTTCATGAAATTCTTGATTACACGACGACAATTTTTTTACAGTTCCCTTTTTTATTATATATTACGATTTTTTAATTATCTTAACGCTAAATGACGCTAAATGTACGTCGCGACGGAAAATCGTGCAAGAATACTTATCAAAGTTGGCTTTTACAATTCTTGCAATTTTTGATTGCGCGTAAATTTTAATCTTTCGATATCTTCTAAACTATTTGCCAGAATAATATAGTTCAAAGGGATATTATAATCTACGTTAAATTCTCCTACCTATTGATATTTTATTTGGATAAGGATTCATACCGAACACGCATAATAGCGTCGTAAGTGGTGGCGCAAGCGTTTTAAATTGGAAAAATGATTATTGCGCGACAACTTTAAAAGAAAAATATATTCCATCGCGGACTTTTATATAGCTTATTTAAAGAGCTACAATTCATCAAACATCATTTTTATGTAGGTATCAGTTTAGGCTGCGTGAAGCAAGAAAGCAAAATTGTCCTCTGTTTCGTCGCGCATTTCTAAGGAAAACTCAAAATCTACTCGGTAGTTTTTAAGTTTAAAAATTAACCAAAAAATGGGACCCACCTGCAAGCACTTCCTGTCGATTACAAAAATAATTATCAAAATCGGATCACCTAGGGTGGAGTTACGTGGTAACACATAAAAAAAGTTACGCACGAATTGAGTACCTCGTTCTTTTGGAAAGTCGGTACAAAAAAGGGAGGCGATAATTAATTACACAATAAATTTACACTCCATATACATATTTGGTTTTAATTCTGGTTTTGGTTTGTTTATTTCGGAAGTCTAAGCAAAGCTAAACTTAACATATGTTTAAGCTTAAATGTATTGGAAACGCGGTGTTAATTTTAAAACCCTAAACCAACGTATTTGGCAAGTTTCCTACACTTGTTCTAATATTATTAAAAGAAAAAATAATCTTTGAATCTACTGAACTAATAAAACAATTTGTTTCACCATTAGAAAGCTTTATTATCACTATCATAGGATATAACTCATTTTAATTAATTCCTCGCGGAGGATACGACAAATAAAATACCAAATCACACTCACGTTTTATTCTTAAAATTGTACAATGTTCAACCTTTCCAAAAACATAAATAATAAACGAACCATTAGAGATACGACACTGTCAAAAAACAAAATCTGTAATTACCGAAATATAAATGGACTTTTATTTTTAAAAATATTTTAGTAATTTTTCGTCAATTCGTGAAACAATACTTTTATTGCTTGCAGCTGCGACGATGCAAGTTTTACAACCCCTCACTCCCCGCGCAATTTCTTTGTCAAAATAAAGAGTTAGTCAAATTTAAACGCCCTCGCGATAAGACGTTAAAGCTTACGTCTAATTCATTTTTTTTATATTATTTATTTACAATTTATTTAAATAGTCTAAGTGTTAAATTGTGTTTATGTGTTTGTTAATATTTGATACTCCGTAATATTGTTGAAACGAGATGAAAAAATGGCGAAGATTTGGTAAGTGATTTAGAATTTGTTTGATTGTAGATACTGTTAAACTTTTTTTTTGTTAATTTCAGTTACATATTATTCGATGTGTTTTACCATAACTTGGTGGATGTTACACATTTATTATTCGGAAAATATAGCTTAGCGGTTAGTCATTTCCGTTGTATGCGTAGTTTTCAGTGTCAATTTTTCACTAAGGGCAAGATTAATGTAATTACAATTGTACGGACTTCACTTACACAGGCGGCCATTTTATTTTGTAACGGCTAGTTTTTTAAACGCCGTTTTTTAATGTTTAAATTGAATTACTCATCCGTGACTGTTTTAGGTAAATTTAATCACGTTTATTTCTAAGTTTTTTTTTTTTAATTTTGATGAAATTCTTGATTACACAACAACATTTATAGTTCATCTTTCTTTATAGATTACTATATTTATATATATATTATATATACTAATTATGAAATAACAGTGGCTCTCTAATTTCGAATCGCTTAACCAACGATTTTTTATCTCGCCTGGTGGAATTAACTGACACTAAGTTGCGATAGCTTGTTAGCGCCCTCTGACAAAGTGAGTATATATATATATATATATATATATATATATATATATATATATATATATATATATATATATGCGTGAATGAAAATAGTATTATAGAAATAGTTAATATTATTTTCCTATTTTCACTTGGCAGGGACAATAGCAGACGCCTGAGATAATAATGTAGGTGAAGTTACACTACTGTATATTGCTATTTTAATTTGACAGGGGCAGTAAAAAAGACTAGCTTTTGAGATAATCATCTAAGTATACACGACTCGTACATCACTTTTTTTACACGAATCCTGTGATATTTAAATATTTGTGAATACTACATATGTTAATTATTCGTTGCTATTTTAAGTACACAGGTGTAAAAAGTGTAAAAAGGTAGGCAATAACTAAATACATAGTCGAATTTACACTCCTCGTACATTGCTACAATACACCTAAAGAAACCTCTCAATCTTGGTAACTAATCATGCTAGCTTATTAAACAATGTTTAATAGACAATATATTAACTCAAATTAAATTTATAAAATTTTATTAGTCACGACATTTTACTTATTACGAACTATGGTGTCCAACAAGTATCGATCTTCTCACGCTGTGGTACATATACCTCTGCTTGTTCCTGGTTTACGTAAGTTAGAGTCGGTCAACTTTTTGTACATTTGACAATGACACCTGTCCTGGCTGTATTGCGCTGACTCCAGCCGGTTTCCAGAATTGTGAGGATTCTGGTGCATTCTGAATATTAAATATGGAACACTAACAATATGGTTAATATACCCACTTAATAATTAAATGACAGATTAGAAACAAAAACTTCAGCTGACACACTCCGTTTTAAGAATTAAAAACAGTGGTACAGTTTCCCTTCATCTACCAATATATAAATTCGATTTAAAACTGACTCAAGTAATTATCGAGCCTCTCAAGTATTACCCGTAGCATCCAAAATAATTGTAACAATAATAAAATTAATATGTATATAGCATATAAAGAATAATAGTGTAAGAAAATTGAACAAATATGTATGTTAATTGTATATTTAAATAATGTATAATAGAATAATAATGTTGTAGAAATAGAATAAGCGAGACAATTTGTACCTATATAAAAATAAATGGAATGAAAACGTCTTTGGCCATATATGCCAGGGGAGGAACGAGAGGGCGGCATAGCGCCGCCCATAATAAAAAAAAAATATTTGAAGGGTACACGCAAGACTTCATGAATTGTTAACGTCATTTTCTTTACTCAACATCTTTATGGTTTCCGACCTAAATCAAATATTCTAACGGTAATAATCCATCTTATAATTTAAATTAAAATAAATATATAATAGATAAAAAAGTAAATTAACTTTGAAAAAATATAAACCAAAAATGCCAAGGCCACCTCCACTGTTGATTCTGAGCACGGATCTCGAAGACAACTTATGTCAACGCCATTGCCGATCGTACCGTTGATGAACTGCAATTGGTTGTAATTTTCTTTTGAAAACGACTTTTCTGGTTTCTGATTTGAAATATCACATAAGACAAATTAACTTCTTAATAAGAATAAAAACAAGCTTTTATTGTGTATTGTTACCGAAGTTACGAAGACAAACCATATTTCACCTCAATCGGTCCACAAGAACCGAAGTTTCTTTAGTCACCTTCAAACCTCATCATCAGACCAGCTCCATGGTACCATATTATTGTTCTATTGGAAGTGGTTCAAATCTTCCTTGCAAGATTTGTAAACATACAAAAGTGAAGTCAAATAAAAGCTTGTATTATAAAAAAGACGGTTTAGTTCTTTACGTAAAACGAAAAACACCTGAACTACGGTCTAACTTGGTACCAAAACTTGAAATCCTGTATGCTATAGACTGCATACACAGGACATACAGTAACCGTTCTCCTTACTATGCAAAAGAAACCATACAGCGGAGGTAAACAACGTCTTGCACCTTTTGCATTACGACTCCGATCCATACTCAACTTGTCGCGATTACCAAGCTTACCGCTATCAGTTACAATATATTTTTATATTTGTATTTATTCCATCTAAATTAACAACACACTAACACGGAACGAGCCATCAGGAGCAATCGCATGGATCCTATTCCACTTCTGATATTAGATAATTACTGAATTTATGAAAAGATGAACAGCAAATTAACGAAAGTTAATTGAACTTCTACTATTGTTTACAAAATTACAAATACAAAAGTAAGGTTATAAGTGAAAATAAAATTGTCGGACTTCCCGCCATGACCTATAGAATGATACTGTCAAAGACTAAAAGTAAAACAGTGTATCTGGCGGCCTTTGTGCAATTGCTAATAATGATTTTATTAAAATTCTATTGGTCAAAATTCAAAGGATTTCATTGGTTGAAAGATTGACGAATAGAAATCGTTGAAAAATACTAACCCTTTTCATATAAATGCATGTAAGCCAATTTTCTGTATATAATATTAATGTCGGAGTCGGAGTCGGGAGTCGGGAAGTCGGGATAGATATTTCGTCCATGTCAGACACCAAAGAAACTTGTGCATTAAAGTCATATAGATAAATGTGCGGC
>JAAOEG020144091.1:0-11616 GCA_011763625.2 Papilio bianor | reverse complement strand
GACCGATCGAGCTGAAATTTGGTATGTCTTCGTAACTTCGGTAACAATACAAAAAAGCTTGTTTTGAAATATATTTTACACTTATTTGGTATAAGTTTACATCCTTGTTATACTTGAATATGTTGCGGTCTAATTATGTATTCTGATAAGTAGCTGAGCTGGGTCATCGCGATACAGGCTGCGCTTAGTGCGAGAATCCTGGATAATTCTTCATACAGTAAACTGTTGTTTGGATTTTGATTAAACTGCCTTCGTTTAACTGTATGTAAATAAATTATTTTTCATTTACATTTTTCCATTCTGCTACTACCTTACTATGAAATATGTTGTTACCGACGCATAAAACCTTTTTATATTTTTCTTTATGCTATTTGTATATTTAGAACATGCATTATTTTTTGTCTTTTTATAAAACACAATTAGTTGAACATAATCGAAGATGCATAATGGCTGCTACACCGATTTTATTGCACATATTGCATTTTTATTTAAAATTAGTTTAAAACCAAATTCATTAAAAAATGTCCATGGTGCACTATGAACTTTTCATACGTAATTGATTTCATCAAAATATTTTGTGAAATTAATATATTAAGAATATACCAAATGCCAACTAGACTGGGCCAGCGTGGTTGACTAAGGCCTAGTCACCCCTCACTTGGGGTAGGCTACAAACCCCTCGGTGGGGACATATAGTGAGCTGAGATGAGATCAGTTCACGGTTCAAATGTATGATGCAGATCAGGGAACCGGCTCGCGGATCTTTCAATTTGTACCTGCGTAGATATATGATCTACATTTCGAGCTTCAAAGTGCGAGTCATTAGACAGCGTGTTACTCGTCACCTGACATAGTTATAGTATAACGCTTTGAGCCGTGAGCTGCCAATTTTGTTGAGGCGCAGCTCAACGGTTGAAGTCTGTACGATCTGAATTTTTGAACCGGTTACACACGTCTAATTGGAGACAATTGGCAATTTTTTATTACATTATGCATTCAAATTTAAAAAGTTTATTGACAGTGGTACATTGACACATTCGAATAAATTTTCAATTACTAAATACCTAATTATGATAAAAAACAAAAGCATTGATCCTTCATGATTTAAAGTTTAACTATAAATAAAATTTTTTAAAATATAGGCATTGAGGGCGCGCATTTAATTTGAATGTATGACACAATATCAACTCCCGAATGTTCTATGGAACAACAATTTGGCAGGTGAAAGGCACGATGATTTATATTTTATTAAGAAAATTATGCGTAACGTCCAAACTAGCTTAGGGTTGTCGAAAATTATTAAAAGAAACATTAATATAGAAGCTTGTCATTTGTTTGCGCAGAATAAATTAAAATTTTAAGCGAATTTTAAAAATCTCAATTTAATCTACAATTGCGACGGATTTATTATATACATATACTTTTCTTTACTTAACTATTTTATGAATCTGAATTTTAAATCTCTTTCATGTCATCTCTCTCTCTCTCTCTCTCTCTCTGCATCGTTTCCTCATTTCTGAGTGTCGCGACCTCTCTTCTTGACCATTTCTCTAACGGCGTTTCTCCATTTGGTTAGTTTATCGAATATGGCGGCGCCCTCTGGGTATTTCCCCTCGATACTCTTTCATCATATAGTTAATAAATTATTGTGACAAGAATAAACATAAATCATGGTATTAACGAAGAAAAGCATAAAATATATTGCCATAAGATCTAAAATTTAATTAAGTTGAGATGTTTTTATTGTTGCGCTCACAGATTTTTATAGAAATTAATTAATTTTGTTTCCATAAAATTATAATATAAATTCGTGACTTCCTTTCGATGTTATTCCATATTCAGAATCAAATAAATTATAAAAGTTAAAAGGCTGTCAAGTTTCTTATAATTAAATGTTGAAATATAATATATACGAATTTCACATTTCTAAAAATAAATAAATTAGTTCTGCTTATCAGATAAATCACCTGTTTTGTTTTTAACAATTGGCACAGTTATTGTCCTAATTAGTTCCTCTGGCAAGTAGGAGTGACTCATACAGACTTTATAAAACATTGCCACCACTCGTGGTAGGTGCACACCCGCATATTTCAAGTGTTCAATACTGAGTCCGTCATGACCGGGTGACTTGCCTTTGGACATGTTACTTACTATTTTACGGACTTGCTTAGCCGTTATATAATACATGTCACCAGTCATGGCGGGCTCAGGATTAACACCTGAGGGACCCAACGGAGATTTCACAGTGAAATGCTCTTTGAACAATTCGGCAATATCCTTACTATCACTCACCCCTTCAACGCTAACAGGGAGGCCAGGCTTATATATAATGGAACTATTAGAAGCTCGAAATGTGTGTTTGACTCAGAATTGGAGAAACAAATCAATTTATGTACATGACGCTCAGTTCGGCTTTCGAGCCGGACTATCTACTGAAAACGCAATTATTAGTCTCAAGCACACTGTTCAATATTATACGGACAGAAGCACATCTGTTTATGCATGTTTTCTCGACCTCTCCAGGGCATTTGATCTAGTATCATATGATGTGCTACGGGAGAAGAGAAAGAAAACAGCGGTGCCTACACAGGTGCAACGACTGTTCCAGTTCTGGTACCGTAACCAGAAGAACTGTGTTCGATGGGTGGACAGCTACTCTGACGCGTACGGATTGGAGTGTGGGGTGAGACAAGGTGGGTTGAGTTCTCCCAAACTCTTCAACTTGTACGTGAATGACCTAATAGTCGGGCTTAGCAGCACTAGAGTCGGATGCTGGATTGACGATACCGCAATGAACAACTTCAGTTACGCGGATGACATAGTGCTGCTGACCCCAACTGTAAGCGCAATGAGACGGCTGCTGGCCATTTGTGAAGCGCACAGCCAAAAATCTATAACTGTGTAAAAAGTGAATACATACATACATGGTCTTCGGGGCCTCCGGTAAATGTCCGTTAACTGTGCCCGTAATAAAGCTGAATGGTACGGAGCTAAAACGGGTGTACAAGTATAAATACTTGGGGCATTACATTACCGAGGGCCTTCAAGACCAAGTTGATATTGAGAGGGAGCGGAGGGCATTGGCGGTCAAAAGCAATATGCTGGCTCACAGTTTTGCACGGTGTAGTGTTGCAGTCAAAATTACCGTGTTTAAAGCATACTGTCAGGCCTTCTACACGTGCAGCCTGTGGTTCAGCTATACGCAGCGAACGCTCAATGCCCTACGCGTCCAATATAATAATGGGTTCAGGATGTTGTTAGGGCTACCCCGCTTCTGTAGTGCATCTGGCATGTTTGCCGATGCTGGAGTCGACGGCTTTCATGCCATCATGCGAAAAAGACTCGCTTCCAGCTTAAGTAGAATACGTGGTAGCACTAACAGTATCCTGAAGGTCATTGCAGATAAGCAGGACTCGGCTATTGTGAAAGCCTTGATTCGAGCACACGTATCTGTATAATGTTTTTGATTTTTGTTAAATGTATATATTTCTTTTTAAATGTATGTATTTCTTTTTAATTATGGACTATGGTCTGAAATAAATTGTTTAATATTATTATTATTTTAAATCGGAATTAGCAACCTTCTACATCTATGCCAATCGTCCAGATCCGTTATTCGATTCTGAAGATACCTAACAAATATGTATCAACATTTTTGCATTTATAATATTACGAAATAATAAGGTTGTATTTATTCGAAATGATAAATATTAAATTTTAATATCTCTCCGAAGTACGGTTAACGAAAGGCAGGCAGCCGGTCGTAAAAATTAAGCAACAATATATTTGTTTATAAAACCTTTTTTTTATGTTGCAAGGTGGCAAACGAGCAAGCGGCTACCTGCAATCGCTGAAATAGCGAAGTGACCGCTGCCCATAGACATCCGCAATGGCAGATGCCTATTTTAATCGGCGAAGTAGGAGATGCACTGAAAGAGGATATTTTCTATTTCTAAGCGTATCCTCCTCCGACAAGTCTAATTCCCCTTCCCATCCTTTCCTTGTAAGATAGGTGTGGAAAGGGAAAGAAGACTAAAATTAGCCCTCCGGCACCACACTCAGAAGAAACGCGGAATAGCTTCCACTTGACGCCTGTCTTCTGTGTGGTCGTGGTATTACACCGGACGAGCCGGCCCGAATCCTTGTGCGCCGACCCCACGTGATTCGATTGCCGAATCATATTGGCAAAAAAAACAGATAATAAAATATTTTTTTATAGCTGTATCGGCAATGAAAGCTAATATCTAGGGTATTTTATCTGTGTCAATATTACGATTATTTTTATCGATTTTTATAAAATCGAATAACTTCCATATAACATTATTAAGGCCAACAAACAAATTACTCAACATTACTGTTATTATGCAAAATATTGGGAAATATGTGTTAATATTATCTGCCAATTATAAAAAAATAAACAAATGTAGAAATGTTACGATACATTTCCAAAACAGTCCACCAGTTTGCATTCCACTACTATTCGCAACCTCCTGCCCGTACTTACAAGTTTAACTGTACGAGTACGTTCCCAGCAACATACCAATACTTGGGATGTTTGAGAAAAAAGCGTATTACATTCTTATAAGCCAGAAGTGCAATAGGCTTCTGCTTGCTTTGTTCTGAACAAATTTTATGGAATAACTAGCTGTCGCCCGCGACTCCGTCCGCGCGTTCTTTTTCTAAAGTAAACGTAGCCTAAGTTACTCCTTATTACATCAGCTACCTATCAATAAAAGTTCCGTCAAAATAGATCCAGCCAATTCAGAGATTAGCCGGAACAAACAGACCGACAGACAGACAGACAAAAATTTAAAAACTGTCATTTTTTACAGACACTCCAATATTATCATATGTATAGATTGAAACTAATTTTAAGGTCCTCCAAAAATCCTGTATGCCTCTTTAATACTCTGTCGGCTTATATACGTCTCGGTTGATGGGCTGTAGCCCACTCTAATTTTGAAATTAACATACCGTACTATAACTGTGACCCAGTATAGATTTGTTGATTTCACACATGAATATAAATGTCTTTGTATATAGGTTACATTGTTTTCCTTCACAGTAAAAACATCCTATATCATCATCAGACACTATATGTCCCCACTGAGTGTTCGGAACCTACCCTAAATTAGTGGTCCCTAAGGCCTAAGTTGACCACACTGGTCTAGTACGGGTTGATTTTACACTTACCTTTGCATTTCTTTGCAGACATGTGAAGGTTGCCTCACGATATTTGACATCACCGTAAGTACGACGGTTAAATGTACATATGTAATATGAAAATGGAAAATCACATTGGTACATGTGGGGATCTGAACCCAGGACCTACAGTCAAGTGCTTAACCTCTTAGCCGACGCTCTACATGCTGTATAATTTGTGTAAAATAAGCCCGTTAACTTTTGTCTTCGTTAGTGATTTGTAGTCATTTCTAATATTTTTAGAATTAAATTGATATTTAATTCTAGATTTTTGTTAATTTACTAATATATCCTGTTCTTACTAAGCTCAAGACTTGTGCTAAGATATGGTTTGTAATGGTCAAATAACGGGAATCAAACTCTCGACCACATGGTCGGAAATACGTACCCTTATCCATTGGGCTGATGGCGTTTAAGATTGTGTGTTGTCTAGTATGGTAAATTTAGCAGTAAATCATTATACAAAGCGTGAATAATTTTAATTTTTATGGCTTTCACTTCCACGTTCAATTTATGGAAAACTACTTTATGGATTGCATCTTTAAATACACAGGGCTGACAAAATGTAATAAGATAATAATCATGCTTTAAATTTTTAACTGCTGTATACAAACAAAATAATTATTTTGGTCTTGTATCGACCATGTATTGGCAAATAATTGAGTAATAAATCAGATATCACCGCTTAAAAACTCACCGATGCTGTAACACCTTTTATTATCTGTTAACTGAATTATATATCGAATCTCTTTGGTAGACAAGAAGTTTGCATTCTGTGAAACAGATGGCATACTGGCCACTACGACCTTTGCCTTTTTAATAGAAAATAAAAAATGTACAAGCAGTAAATCGCGGGAAGTTGGAGACAACGCAATAGAGTGGTGAATAGAGTTTGATGAACATTTCTTGTAATGTATATAGTTTTTTAATAAGTGTTTAATAATGAAATATAAGTAATGTGACTGACGCGCTGATGTTTTCATTATCTTCGAAAAAATTCAAAACCAGTCTCAACCAAACCATTTTAAGTAACAATTTAGGACAAATACTACATTTAATTTTGCATGTTACTATAATAAAAAAACATAAAATTGCTACCATACTTCGTAATACTGTTACGTGAATATAACCTTGAAATATTTTAATAGTATAAAACTACGATTATCATTGCATCAACAGCCCTACGTGCGTCGATGTTATGCATAACTGTGGCCGAACCCGCCAGTCTACATACCGGTCGATATGTTAAAAAAATTCAGAACTTTTCCATTGTAATGCAATAACGCTTACAACCGAAATCATTATGTTGTACCGTGGTGGGTTAAAACACCGTAAATTTCCGAAAATTATTCGCTAAACAAGTGGAATTTTTTGCTTACTGCTAGATACCACATGTATATTTCATTGCATTTCATGCAGTTAATTTATTCACACTCTATATACGAAAATAAGACCAAAAATAATTGTACATTCTGCTAAACAGAGTTAAGTTTAAAATAATGACGATAAAAGATAATTTAGTTGTATGTAGCTGCACTTTTTTCGTGAAAAAGTGTAAATCAGAATTTTCTATAAATAACTAGCTTTTGCCCGCGATTTCGTCCACGCAGAATTCAAAAGATATATAGTTTATAGCACCCGGCGGTAAAGTTGCTTCTCCACTAACGCTAATACCTTATGGTATGGTATTAAAGCTCAAATTGACTGTAATACCATTTCAAAAAAGAAAAGGGCTGTTTTTAGGGTTGTCCCGGCAATTATTCGATTTTTTCTCGTCGTAAAAACCATCTTTGGACTTCAACGAAGGTTTAAAAAAAAGAATTAGCTAAATTGGTCCAGGCGTTGTTGAGTTATGCGCTTACCAACATATTTTGCGATACATTCTTATATTATTAATATTAGAATACCATTCTTATGATAACAGGCTGCTATTTTTAGAAATATTGAAAAAAGCTTAAATTCTTTTCGTTTGCTTAATTCCTTTTTATATCATGTTACCAAAAAGTAGTCTTAAAAAACGAGCGACATAATCTTAATTGACTAGTGAATGTGTTTAGTGCACGTAAAAACTTTTGTCAAGTAGCGAGACCAAACTTTCTCTACGCTGCGAACGCAGTTAACAACTTCTAAACCTCACGGGTCGTGACACGTGATCTCAACACCGACTGTCTTCACTACTCCAGAGAAATCATCCTGTTTGTTACACAACAAACGAGGAGTTACATCCTTTCTATACGCTTCCTTATAGCCAAGACATTGTCATCTATCTATATACATATAATAAAATTGGAGTGTCTGTTTGTAATATTCAAATAACCGTTTTTACACATACTACATGAACATGAACATGAATATATATATATATATATATAGTATACACACCAAAATATCATTTTGTACAATTTTTGTCTGTCTGTGTATCTGTCTGTTTGTTCAGGTCAATCTCTGAAATGGCTAGACAGATGGAACGGGACGGGACTTTTATTGGCAGGTAGCCTGATGTAATAAGGAGTAACTTAGGCTACGTTTTATTTTAGAAAAAGAACGCGCGGAGTTGCGGGCGACAGCTAGTCGATCATACTAAGGGAGATGCCTCAAGTTCAGTTCTTCAGTTCAGTTGGACTTACTATTTTTTTTAGCCTCCTTAGAATATTGGATGTAATAAAAGTTAGTTATATTTGTTCCATATATTTATGTCACCTTTTGACGGAACATGACTAATCTGTAAGTAGAATAGAGCTGGCAAAGGCTTATTGGACATAAAAAGTACCATTAATATAAATTAATGAAGGGATGTAATAGTTTTAAAAATGAATATTAGAGAATCGAGAGAAAACTGTATTTTTATAATATGTTTAACTAAAGTTTTAGATTTGAATTTTGTCAAAAGTCACGGATTGCTCTTATGCAAATATGCTAAGTGAGAGTAAATATTTTATCAACTTGTTCGACCTTCACGACACTGCAGATTACTTCTAGGATGTTGAAAAAAATTAGGAAATATTTTTAAGATGTTTGTTTTAAAGCAATTCGGTGGGCATCAGTGAGCGAGTCGGTCTCGGTCTATACACCCAAAGAGCGAGATGTTTTCACAATACGTTTTCGAGTCTTACAACATCGGTAACTTCTAGATAATTTATTGCTGACAACACTATGTGCAAAATCGCATAGTTAAAAGTTGACATTCGACAACCCACACTAGTAGGAGCGGGCTATTGGTGCAAACAAAAGTCGCTCAGTCATGCAATCCTTTCTGAAACTTAACGATGACTCAGCGTTTCGATCCAATAAAAATGTCGGCTTTACGATTCGATTTAAATGCAAAAAAAACGAAATTTAAATATGTTTAACGTTTCAAAATTAGAAATATTCTTTACATACATTTACATATCATTTAATAGAGAATACAGTCGATAACCGCGTTTCCCTCTGGTTATTAGTTGACTTTTGAAGTGAAACTACGAGGTCGGAGCGGCGATCCGTTACTTCATTATGCTACAATCAGGAGCTCCAATGATATAATCAAGTTTTAACACATCTTACTAATATTATAAATGCAAATATTCAGACGGATGGATGTTTGAAAGTATCTTTAGAACGGCTTCATGGATAGCGCTAAATTTTGGCACAGATGTTCAACATAGCGTAGAAGAACACATAGGATACTAATTTAATTTTTCTAGGGACAGCTAGTTACAATATAAAGAGGAAGACATAGATCATTTGTCAAAGATTAACAAATTTTGTTAATCTTCTTCTATTTTTCTTCTTGAAAGTGACCTTAAGTGGTGAAAGTAAACACAGTCCTGGTTAAGTCCAAGACTATATACCTTATCACTTTTAGTTAAACTACCTGTTTAAACTATAATATGGTGGCAATTAAAAGAAACTGTACCAAGATCAAGCTCAACCACATTTTTAGCAATGATTGGAATGTCGACTTGCGAAATTCAATTGCAACACGACGTGCCTAGCTTTAGTAAGACCTCATGTAATTAGCATCAAACTACGACTTGTTTATAGTTTTCCTATAATTCTACAGACAATTAGTACTCACAGTAACAGTGTAGGTCACTGGACTCACACAACATCTCTGCGACACTGCAGTTAATACAGACACAAATTGTTTATGATGTGAATTTCTACAAAATATTGTGGATTTTTATCTACAACCAATAGTTAAACTGTTTAAACTTTCGTGAGACATTATTACAACAAATTAAAAACGGCTAACTCACGTGTTTCTAATCCGGTGTCGGCACCGACTAGTTTAGAGCCCATCGGGGGCTCACTGAGTGAGAGACGGGCCGCGACCGCGAAGTGATACCAGTCCCACTCACCCTGAAGAAGAGCCCCCGATGGGCTCGAAACTAGTCGGTGCCGACACCGGTTTAGAAAAACGTGAGTTAGCCGTTTTTATTTTGTTGTTACAACCAATAGTATAAATAAAATTATAACAACGAAAAGAAATATCGTCTTGATTTCTTAAACTACAAACCCCTTAAATATCCATTATCAACTAAAGCTTTATCAATGTTTTATTACAATCTGGATTGGTTAGAATGGTAGTTTGGTTTGGTTATTCAGCTTAATCCTTATTAATATTATAAATGGTATAGTAACTCTGTCTGTCTATCTGTCTCCCTTTCACTCCAAAAATACTGAACCGATTTTAATGAAATTTGGTACGTAGATAGTCTAGAGCCTGAGAAAGGACACAGGCAATTTAATGCGAAAAAAGGGTTGTATGGGGTTGAAAGTATGGGGAATGCCTGATTATGTTAATCCAAACGGTCTGACACTTGAAGATATTTAAAAATAATACCCAAAAAAATTCAACGCGAATGAAGTCGCTTGAAAATGCTAGTAATATTATAAATGCGAAAGTTTCGATGGATGGATGGATGTTTTTAGAGTTTGTAGTCTAAGCTGCTTAACGGATCTCGATGAAATTTGGCATAGATGTAGAGGATACTCGTAGTTTGAAAGAACACATATGGTACATTTAAAGTTTTTTTTACTTCAACGCGGACGGAGTCGCGGGCGACAGCTAGTATAGAATTAAACAGACAAACACTGCTTGGATCGGCACTCATTGCAACACTGACCTTTAACGACTTTTGTGTTAGTGCTGGATCTAGGAGGACTTTTTTATTCATGTTCTAATTCTTGTCTTTTACATAAATTTGAAGATTTCTAAATGCATAAAGGAATTTGAATATGTTGCCTGAAATAGACGGCTATTGCAATAATATTGGTATTTCAATTAGTATAAATGTCAGGCTATTGAGAAATCATCATTTTTACATAACATATTTGTGCAATCCTGATACCCTAATCCTAATTAATATTGTAAATGCAAAAGTTTAGATGGATGGATGTTTGTTAGTGTTTGTAGCCTAAACTGCTGAACGGATCTCGATAAAATTTTGCATAGATGTAGAGGATAGTCTGGAAGAACACACAGGCTACTTTTTGATCCCGGCAATGGTTACGACTCCCGTGGGATACGTATTTTTTGTTATTTACATGTTTACTCGATAATTCTGTAACGGTTCAACACATGTTACTGAAATTTAACACCGATATATATAGGATATTCACTTAAATTTATACATAACTTTTTTTAAAATTCCGTTCGGACGGTGTCGCGGGCTACTGCTAGTATCAAATATTTAGAACAAAATAATAAACTCATCTTCATCCTACACTTTAGTGCACTCTACGGAATGACACCAAATGACACCTTCCCAGTGAGGAAGGAGTTTATCTCTTAGGCTACAGGTTACCATGAAATAGGCATATGTAAAAACATAAATATCCGCGATAAACACTACTCCCATGTCAATCTCGCAATAAAAATTAACTACGGATACTTTGTATCAATCGACAATTATAAAAAAATTACAATATTTAATGTATTTTCGGAGGTAAATTTAAAAGTCATTTAGTAGTTTTATGGAACTTAATTTATAAATAAAACATGTATTTTTTTCCAATTTTAAATTAATAATTAATATAAATATAAATTTATAAATAAATAAATAATTTTAAAGAATTATAATTTTACAGTTTCTATTTAATAAAATAGCGTTATAGAAAAACGGAAATAAAATAATATTTTTATTCTTTGGTACATTTTTTGTGTTATTACTTGGCTATTTAATTGTTACTATCTATTTAATTCTATTGATAATAATCGAACGGTTTGTTCATTCGATAGTTATTGATATTATTCGATTGAAATCGTTGACACGTAACATCCCTTCATAGAAGTTACGGTGAGCATTTTTTCAAATAACCTTACACGTATTTTTTAAGTCATTTCAGTTAATGAAGTTCGTGCGCACACATTAGAGACACAAGACTTATCTGTCGTATTTAAGTTGTTATTAAATTAGCCAATATACTTCT
>JAAOEG020143162.1:0-11636 GCA_011763625.2 Papilio bianor | reverse complement strand
GGTATTACAAAAACGCATCTGACGGAATAACAAAACACAAATGAAAATTTTATAACAGTTAATTTTGACAGAAATCACTGATCAGTAATAATCTAAGAAATTTTTCTTTATTCCGCGCGGGCAAAGTCGCGGGCGAAAGCTAGTTCGTTATAGAATGGCTTCGGAGCGAATGCACTTTGTCTCGGAGGACAGGGAAGGAATCGATACTGTAATAATCAAATTGAATGTCCGCCAGGCGGTTACAGATATAGTATATTGAACGAGATGCTGCGCAAAACATAACGTTAGGTCTAGGATGGTTATTAAATGATGGAATGAAGACATACCTCTGCGGTTCTGCACAAGCTCTGTTCATCCGCAGGGCTACATAGCACGTAGCTATGGAGACTGAGCTCAGTGCTAACTAACCCTGTCAAAATATTTGAATGTACGGAACATATTACGGATGTGAATGGTGACGTATGTCCGGAAAGGAAGATGGCGTGTGCTCGTGGTCGGCTTCGTGATAATTCATACAGACGTTGTGGTGTAAAGAACACAGATTTTTTTAATACGATCTTATTATATTACCTTGCATTATATTTGCTTGATATGAGCATGATCAAGTTAGTTAGTAAAACAGTTTTCTTTGGTATCAAATAAAATAGTCAATTAAAAAACATAAGGCAGAGAGTTAATAGAAGTCACGTGTAATGATCCCCATTAATAAAGTACTTTGTGGTTGAACAATCGCTTCCGAAGACTTACGATAGAACAGTGATGTGTTTATAATTTACTTTCTTTTTCTTAATAGTGTAAAATATTATTTTAACATATTTCTTAAGATTACATTTGATAACACAAAGGTATAAAATATGACTTTTCTCTAGAATATGGTATTCAGAAACAATCATGGCACCAACAAGTAAGGTATGTATTCGAAAAAGATTGCAATTTTTAAATCGTACAATGTATTTATAATATAATATCTATAAGCGATTAGTAAATAATAGAAGATTCTAATCTTAATCTTAGGATAATTCTTATTTAGCTTAAAATTATTGTTATATTACTATGATTTTCATCCTCCTCAACTCACTATAATGAGCCGCTCCTCTGTGAGGACGAATACGTCCTCACTGGGGGCTCGGAGCCTACCCTAAGTTAGGGCTGTCTATGGCTTAGTCAACCCCGGTGGCCCAATGCGGGTTGGTTGACTTCAAACATATATGTAGGTTGCATCACGGTGTTTTCCTTCAACGTAAGCACGTCGTATACTCGTATAGGTACATACATACATGTGAAGTTCCAAAATCGAAATTGACATTGGTACATGGCGGGGTGCGAACGCAGGACCTGCGGATTACAAGTCAAGTGCTTAACCCCTGAGCCACCGATGATAGAGTTTTTTAGTATTATTTATATATTACTTATATATTTTTAATTCAAATAGAGTTAGTTATACTGATATGGCGTGTATTCTTTCAGGTCGTTGTTTTATTCCTCGCAATTTGCATCGGCATGGCCATAGTACATGCTCAATCATCTGATGAACAGCCAAGTGAATCTTCGTCTACTAAACCAGATGATTCGTCATCTTCCAAACCAGATGAATCTTCTTCTTCCAAACCAGATGAATCTTCATCTGCCAAACCAGATGAATCTTCATCTGCCAAACCAGATGAATCTTCATCTGCCAAACCAGATGAATCTTCCTCTTCCAAACCGAATGAATCGTCATCGTCAAAACCAAGCGAATCTTCATCTTCAAAGCCGGAAGAATCAACACCTTCGACGTCTTCTACAAGTAGTCCTGCTCCAAATGCCAGTTCTACATCACAACCATCGTCTCCTCCGCCTGTCGCACGTACACCTGCTCCATCGAATTCCGATGAAGTTGTTATTGAAACAGTTTACTATGTACCAAACTATATGGTTCCTCGACGTCAACGACCTCGATTTTACTATAAGTAATTCACAGATAAAATGTATTTTCGATAAAAATATTTGAAATAAAGTTTTAGTTGTTAACATATTTTGAGTTGCATTCTTTATAATATAACTATGATAAAGTATCAATTGAGTGAATAAATTTTCAAAAACCCTAACTTACAGCAAAATAAGTTCATGGCAGGTTTACTTATAATGTAAGGCGAGCAAGGGTCCACTTTAATTCAGCGAAATAGTGATGAGACCGCCGCCCATAGAAATCCGCAATTACAAATGTGTTACAGGCAATTGTGAATGAGATACACAAAAAGGGGATATTTCCCTTTCCTATGCGTCTCTCACCCATCAAATCAACTTTGCCTTCCCATCCATTCCGTATGAGAAAAGGGTGGTAATAGAAAGCAGTAAAATTGAGCCTACAGTACACTGTACAGCTAAAACGCGGAATTACATCCACTTTCTGTGTGGTGGTATTGCACTCCCGAGTCGGCTAATTCTTGCAACAGTTTGGATTTCTCGTCATTAAAATTGACGTTCACGCTTAAGTACGCTACAATGTGGTCCATTCCAGGTAATTATTTTAACAAAGTTAATACACGTAGAATTTTTATTTGTAATAACTGCATATAACAAAATCTTGCAAATATAATTCAAATGAGATTCAGAAATACAGGAACATCTGTCGACGTTCTGAATTATTCAGATAGTTTCAGATGCAGTGCGGTGTTAACGAAGAATAATGATGACTAGAAAAAGTAAACGCTTGTTATAGTTAGTTTGTTATAGAATAGTTTGTTGGCAACTAAAATATTCTATCTGATAACATCTATACATATAATAAAGTTGGAGTGTCTGTTTGAAATATTGAAATAACCGTTTTTTTCTACATGTATACGAATATATATGCGGCACTAACACCGAAATAACATTTTTTACAATTTTTGTCTGTCTGCCTGTCTGTCTGTCGGTCTGTTTGTTCCGGATAATCTCTGGTTTGGCTGGACCGATTTTGACGGGACTTTTATTAGCAGGTAGCTGATGTAATGAGGAGTAACTTAGGCTACGTTTATCTTAGTAAAATTCTTTTATCTTAGAAAGAGATCGCGCGGACGGTGTCGCAGGCGACATCTAGTATTACCTAAGTGTGATCCAAAAATATTTGTAACTAGCATGCTCGTGACTCCGTCTGCGTGTTCTCTTTTCTAAAATAAACGAAGCCTGAGTTACTCCTTATTACATCAGCTACCTGCCAATAAAAGTCCCGTCAAAATCGGTCCAGCCATTTCAGAGACTAGCGGGAACAAACAGACAGTCAAAAATTGTAAAAAATGTTATTTTAGTGTATGTACCGTATTTATATTCATATACATGTGATATAAAACGATTATTTCAATATTACAGACACTCTAATTTTATTATATGTATATAGATATAGATTACTGTCAGTATCCACTAGCCAGAGGTTGACTGCTGGTACAAATTGGAGAAGAGTTACGCGAGACAGAAAAGAGTAGAAGAGTTTGGAGGAGACCTATGCCAAGAGGCACGCTGAAATTAGAGACATACTATAACTCACCTATTTACGACACCAAACCTAATTTCAGAATAAAATACTATAATATTATTATTATTCCACTAGTTAGACTTGCGTGAGGTACAAGCGATTACCTTGCTTCAAACTGCGCACGCACGCAGGACGGGGGTTGCCATCTTATGTGTGCTGGCTTTGGGCCGCTAAGTAAGCGCAGTATATAGCGACTACACTCTTACAAAAATCATTTATCATCCCGCTAATTCTTTCTTAAAAAGCTAAAGCGATATGTTTATTGGCATTGCAGTCCACAGTTAAAATAAATCGTGAATATTGGCGAAAGTTCTTTACAAATCCGGTAGTAATAACGATGTAACATCCCGAGCCGAGGCTCCTAAGGGAGATCCGAGCTGAGTTACTTTAAACGAGGTTTAGGCTAGCCTAAACCTCGCCTCCCTCTTTAAGGAAAACAGGGAAATGTAGTCACCCAAAAAAAAAAGAGAATTCTTTAATCATCTGGAGTAACATATATAATGTAACTATAAAATAGTGTCGGTGGCTCAGGGGTTAAGCACTTGGTTTATTATATGCAGGTCCTGGGTGCGAATCCCATGCAAAGTGTTTTTCGATTCGAATTTTATATGTACCAACCAACGTTCAAAGATACGCGTGAAGTCAACAAAACCGCAGTGGACCAGTCTCTTAATGGAGACGTATAGCGAGCTGATGATGATGATGATGATGAACTATTTGAGAAAAATTTAACAGTGGTACAGCCCGCTTTAACATCTTTGCACGTATGGGTCGGCTCGTCCGGTGTAATACCACGACCACACAGAAGACAGGCGTGAAGTGGAACGTATTCCACGTTTCGTCGGACGAGTGGGGTGACAGAGGCCTAATTTAGTTTTATTTCCCTTTCCAGCCTTATCTTAAAAGGAAAGGATGGGAAGGCGAAGTGGATTTGGTGGAGGAGGATACGCATAGAAAGAGGAAATATTCTCTTTTAGTTCGTCTCCTCCAACGTCGATTAAAGGTAGGCAACGCATCTGCAATTGTGGATGTCTATAGGCAGCGGTCACTATCGCGATTTCAGCGACTTTAGGAGGCCGCTTGGTAGTTTGCCACCTTGTAACTAAAAAAAAGAGGCAATAGTTTTGTTTGATGTGGTACGACCCTAAACGTTAATCGATCGATAAAGTTCTAAATGTAACATTAGATTAAATTCATATCATGTAGTAATTATCATTTAAATGTAGTTAAATCTTTGTCACATTTTTAATGAATAGTTCATTGCAATGACAAAAATAATTACTCCGATAAAATATAGTGTCATTTTGTTATAAAAGTCATCGTCGATTGAATTATGATTTTATCCAGTTTCTTACTTTGTTAGTTATTCATTTGTTTTTGTTTATTTTATTGAATTTAAGTCCATACAAGATGATATTACGGGTATGTACATTATTCTAGAGCGACGGTGGTTCAGGTGTTTACTTGACTTGTAATCTGCAGGTCCCGGGTCCGAATCCAATGTATTTTGATTTTCAAGCATTTATCCGACGTTCTGCCGGTGAAGGAAAACATGGTGATGCCACTTGCATTTATAGATATGTGTGAAGTCACGACTAACTTAGGGTAGGCTCTGAGCTCCTCAGTGGGGACGTATAGTGAGCTGATGATAAGGATGTGTCCTCTTTTTTTTTTTTTTTTTAATTTGCTTTCTCAAATGTTTTCTTACTATCTTCGTACTTTATTTTCAGGTTCTTAGTCTGGCCTCTTTTTTATTACTGGTTACAGCGCAATCGACATCAAATAACGCAGGAAATCCGTCTAATCCAGAGGCATCTACAGAAAATGTTCTTACATTTTATTTACCGCCAGTAGTAATTCCAGAAGTAGAGTTTAAGCCTGTGCAAATTGAAGACGTTAAGTTGAAACCAAAAGAACCAAGACCTCTAAAGTTCCAACCTATTATTGTAAAACCTGCGATATTTAAATTAGTTCCATTTCAAGTCGTTACTGGATGATCCCATATGGATATTGGCTAGAAATCCAATGGATATTAATAACAAACAAATGAACATTAAATGAAATAATAACTGATCTTTTGTTTTTAAATATATTTGTTAAAACATGTAACACCATTTTCATTGCGTTAAAATATAATATAAAGGAATATCTTTTTTGTAATACTCAAAATCATTTTTTTATATTACAAGGTGGCAAACGTACCACATGAAATCGCTGAAATAGCGAAGTGACCAATGCCGATAGACATCCGTAAGTACAGATGCGTTGCCTACCTTTACTTGACGGAGCAGAAGCACCGAAAGACAATGTCTTCTCCTACCATGTTTTCCTTATAAGAAAAGGGCTAGAAGAATAAGATGACTTATATTAGACCTCCGGAACGCACACTCATCAGATGAAACGCGGAAGTACTTCCACTTCACGCCTGTCTTCAGTTGTTGTTGCTGGCATCTACCACTGTTACTGTCATCCTGTTTTACTATAAATTGAAGAAATGTTTGGAGTAAGATAAGCTCTATTTTTTCTATTTAGAGCAAGGGAAGTTAAGAATTACATTTTTTTAATGGCAGCGCTATGATGCCCTAGTACCTAATATGAGGAACTTATATTTTATTTGT
Organism: Papilio bianor; assembly: GCA_011763625.2. Lineage (NCBI taxonomy): Eukaryota > Metazoa > Arthropoda > Insecta > Lepidoptera > Papilionidae > Papilio > Papilio bianor. The sequence goes on along the minus strand of JAAOEG020143162.1, from coordinate 5,525 downwards.
ATACTCTTTTCTTTATTATAACCAAAAAAAAAAATCAGTTAGATACGTTGTAATATAAATTAATTCTTGTAGCAAGGCTGCATAAATACGAATATATTTTGCAGCTAATTGAAATACGAAGGTATATTTTCTACGTGGCTTAAGTATATGTGCGGTTTTCTCTCTGGATTTTATACAAAACGTAAGCTAAGGCAATGGCCAGGTTTAATTAAAGACGGCGAAATTATGCGGTAGTGGCTTAAGGAATCCTAAAGAGCTGCGTAGTTTAAGTGAAATTTTATTGAATGATGTTGACTTAAAAAGCGTCTACATCCATTTATAATTCTTTCCTATGATTAATTGGTAATTAAAAAGGACATGGTATTATTAACTCATGACCTCATTACCTATTTACTCGTATACTATAGTATATTATCGATTTGTATAGATAGATATTTGTTAGAACATACATATCTCCACAATAGCTCAACCGATCTTGATCAAGTTTGGCACAGATGTAGAGCATAGTCTGGAACATATAGGTTATTAATTAAGTTAATATGTAAAACGGCTAAACACTCACGTATTTGTCCGGTGTCGGCACCGACTAGTTTCGAGCCCAACGGGGGCCCTTCATCAGGGTGAGTGGGAATGGGATTGTTTCGCAGACGCGGCCGGTCTCTCACTATGCGCCAACGCTCTTAGAGCGCGACTTATTAAGTTTTCTTAAATTCCGCGCTTACCGAGTGTCTATTAGATTTCATAAGCTTTTCTACGACAAATAAACTAGATTTTCCAAGAAAGTCCATGCATTCTTTATTAAGGTTTGGTTTGAATAAATCTTAATCTTAATCTTAATTCTTAATAATATTATTAATGCGAAAGTTTACATGGATGGATGGATGTGTATAATAAACACAATAAATATCAAAAACTAAAATAATAAAATTAATGAAATGGGTCCGTTCTTTTCTCACATCTTTATTCAACTGTTTTTTCTTCTACGTTCTAATTACATTTTTTCCTCCGCGACACGCGGTGCCTTGTGAGTGGCCAGTCCGACCTCCTTGGCAGAGTAAACTCTCTCGTGCTACCAAAGAGGTCGGATGAGCGTTATACAGGATGGATGCTTGTAACTTAAACGGCTGAAAGGATCTCTATGAAATTTGGCATACATTTAGAGGATAGTCCGGAAGAACACATAGGCTATGTTTAATCCCAGAAATTGTAACGGATTCAGAGGGATACTAAGTTTTTTCTTATTTATTCGATAATTCCACATCGGTTTAATATATGTTGCTGAAATTTAACACAGGTATAGAATATTGTCTGAAATAACACATAGGATTCTTAGTATTATTTTAATTACGCGCGGACGGAGTCGCGGGCGACAGCTAGTATTAAATAATTTGACTCTTTTTCATATATTTTTGACGTATCTTAGTTTTCAAATATTTATTCTGTTTGGTTCTTTTCTGTTTCTTTGTAGAAGAAAAATTTACTATTTCAACAAAAAAACGATGGCTTCTTTGTTAAGCATAAAAATGTACTTATTTAAGTTTGCAAACATTAGTCTAGAATAAAGATAACTTTGAAATTTTTATGGTTTCCTGCAAAAGTCGGAGACGAAGTCGTAACTTTGATGTAACTTGAAGTTTTTACGAGCTCAAGACATTTTATGTTTCGTCATACTATGTCGACTCCAAATAAGGTGTAAACAAATTCAAATTATGATTAAATATAGTGTTACTAAATAACTTGTTACTAATATCAACCAATGCAATTTTACCGGACCCTTAATCCAACTGTATAGCAGGAGCTTAATTTTTTTTTTTATATTACAAAGTGACAAACGAGCAAGCGGCCACCTAAAATCGTTAAAAAAGCGAAGTGACCGCTGCCCATGTTGGTTGAATATCTTTGCTATCAGTCCATTCACCGATACAACTATCGGAAGAATGGTAGTCAATTCATATGCATCATGAGGGAACCTCATGGGCTAAGTCTAAGAATTTATCGGACTCAGATTTTCAGATTCTCGTGATTCACGTATGGGTTAATGACATCGACTAACATTACACAACTCTTAGACCGGTCTATTATTACTATATCGGGTCTATTGTCCTATCTGTTATAATATAATGATCATGATCAACCTGCCCTTGTCCCTACGGGGCTCGGCACAGTATAACTACATTTCCACACAACTATCAGCCGTCATATCTGAATTCACATCTTTTTTACGCATATCCTCTTTCACATCATCACTTTTATATGCATACTTTCCTCGGTCTTCTTCTACCTTTGTAGCAATCCACATTTAATATTATTTAATTAACAGTGGTAGAGCCCGCTTTAACATCTTCGCACGAATTGGCCGGCTCGCCCGGTGTTATACCACGATCACACAAAACACAGGCGTGAAGTTGAAGCTATTCCGCGTTTCGTCTGATTAGTGTGGTGCTGGAGGCCTAATACTGGTCCTCTTCCCCTTCCCACACTTTTCTTCTAAGAGAAGGGTTTCACGGAGGAGGGGATGCATATGAAGAGGAAATGCTCTCTTTCAGTGCGTTTCCTCCTTCGTCGATTAAAGGTAGGCAACGCATCTGCAATTGCGGATGTCTATGGGCAGCGTTTGCTTTGCTATTTGAGCGTATTAAGGTGGCCGGTTGCTCGTTTGCCACCTTATAATATTAAAAAAAAATATCATTACGTTCTTATTTATGTGATCATCATTTCTCCGCATAATATGTAACCTTTTGCTGCTCAATTTCTCCACCATTGGCGCTGCTTTCAAACTTCTTCTTATATGCACATTCTTAACCTTATCCTTTCATGTCACACCACACATCTTAACGTGCAATCTTAGCCACATGCTTTTCATCTGAAACTTAATCCGTTGTAATAATAATTATTATTATTTACTAACACATTGGCAGCTATCTGGCTAATGCGTATTTCGAATATTTTGGAAATATATAGTTTATCTAGTGTATTTTTAAAATAATTTATTAATGGAGCCATCAATAAATTCCGAAGGCGTTGCTATGACAACGTTAACGCGTATGAATTACACAGCGCCAGATAAACTCTCCATTTGCATCTAAATTGTAACAATTTGCGACGCTTACATATTCATAGCCCTGGCACTTTCCACCCGTACTTTATGACGACAGTTATTTTGTGAGTTAAGGGTACAAGCTTGAACAGTTTGGCCGTGAACAGATAAAAAGAGTTGTCTGTATTATGAATATCACTACATAGTATAAAAAAAGATGCGTTCTCTGTCCCTATATCCCTATGTATGCTCAAACCTTTAAAACTACGCAACGGATTTTGATGCGGTTTTTTTTAAATAGATAGAGTGATTGAAGAGGAAGGTTTACATGTATATTAACATTCATTAAATAGTGGAGAAATACTGTTATTTTTGAAGTTTCTAATGTAATGTCGTAAATAATTACATTTTTTCCGCTTACATTGCAACAAACGCAGGCTGAACATTACGAGATTTATCAAAATAATATTATATTACTAAGTATTTATTTTATACCCGTGCGAAGCCGGACCGAGCCCCTAGTACCATTGTAAACAATAGCCTACGTGTTATTTTAATTTATAAGCTATATTATTGTAAAGTTTAAGCGAAATCCATTCAGTATTTACATTTGCATGAAAAAGTAACAAACAGTAAGGTGGGATGAGAGCAAGAGGCCACCTGGATTCAACGAAATAGCGAAGTGACCGCTGCCCATAGACATCACCAATTGCAGATGCGTTACCAACCTTTAATCGACGGAGGAGGGAACGCACAGGAATGTATTGCCCGTCTCATACGTCCCCTCCTCTGCTAATTCCATGTCCCCTTTCCATCATTTCCTTATAAGATTAAGGTGGGAAGAGAAAGTGGACTAAAATTAGGCCTCCGGCACGCACACTCATCAGACGAAACGCGAAATGATTTCCACTTCTGTGTGGTCGTGGTATTACACCGAGCGAGCCGGCCTATTTTTGCAAGAGATATTAACTGCAGGTTCTACCACTGTTAAAACTTTTTAATGATGTGTAAATTTTATTATTTCTTATCTGATTTTAGATAGAGTACAGTTGTACAGTTTTTGAAGTATTTTAATGTCGATTCCACGTAGTTATAAGGGGGGTGGGGGTGGTAGTTATAGGAAAAGTTTAAAGACTTTTTTACGGTTTCTTTTCATTGTTATTAAGAGGAAGCTTTAAAAGTCACGTTTTTAAGCTTTTACAATACACGGTAAACGGCGAGGTCATACGATTCACGTGGTTTTAAAGTTAGTGGATCGATGAAAAAGTTATTAAATCAGAGACTTTATAAATGTTTTTAATTTGGATTTCATCGTTTTTTGTCAGAATCGAATATAAAAAAATACGATCATCAGTACACCATGTTGTAAGTAATATTATAATTAAGAACTAATTACATAATCTAAGTTTTTAGATAGACCAATATTTTTGCGCTCCGGAAATTAGTAATTTTAAAGCATATTGCTATCTCTCTTTATTCAATGACAATTATTATAGTAGGATGACAATATATTTTAATACTAGCTGTCGCCCGCGACTCCGTCCGCGCTTATTTCTTTCTAAAATAAAAGATGTTTTCTAAAAAAAAAATGTGTGCGTGTACTAGTGTACACACGTAAGAAGTGAAACTTCTTTAAGGCCTTATTTTTTCCGTTACGCGCCATCTTTTTGTATTCATGTCTATGATAATAAAATTCTTTTGTTTAAACTTTATCTAATTTAACTTTATTTAACCAATTTCTGGAAAGTTGCATATAGATCATTTTTCGCAAAATGTGACGGTAAATTTTTTTCCAACGCCGATAAAGAAGTTTCACTTCAAAAATTTAGCCTAAGTTACTCCTTATTACATCAGCTATCTATTAATAAAATTCCCGTCAAAATCGGTCCAGCCAATCCAGAGATTAGCCGGAACAAACAGACCGACAGACAGATAGACTGACAAAATTGTATTATAAAAACGGTTATTTTGGTGTTAGTACCGTACATACATATATTCGTATACATGTAGAAAAAAAATGGTTATTTCAATATTATAAACAGACACTCCAATTTTATTATATGTATAGATATGTATAGATATGTCCCTCGGCTACAATTTCAAATACTTATTAAATCTATTCGTTCATTATCGTAAAGATGGTAACATGTTTGTTTGTGAATCAACTTATAGCATACTAGATTTTGTCAGCGATATCCTCTGCTACAAATTAACAGAAAACATGATAAAGGTCTTAAGTCTTACAGACGGTGTCCTATATATTTGTCAGCTGTTCTGGAGACATACCGAAAGAAAAACATGATGTTAGGTTGGATGTTAACGGTATCTTCAGAAATCTTTAACTGATCTTAACAACATTTGTAATAGCTGTAAAACATATTATAGAACATATAGACTACGAATTATTATTTTTAAACTAGCTGTCGCCCGCGACTTCGTCCGCGCGTTTTTTTCTAAAATAAACATAGCCTAAGTTACTCCTTATTAC
>JAAOEG020141014.1:0-11688 GCA_011763625.2 Papilio bianor | reverse complement strand
CTCTTAAACGAGGCTTAGGCTAAGCGCCATCTGCGCTCGGCCGCCTCAAGCCCGGTGAAACTGTAAATGCCTCTTCATGGCAAACAGTGACAAGTCAGTCACAAAAAAAAAAGGGTTCTTTGGGGATTTGGTGGTTGTTTTTTGCGTTTACATTGTGACTGTCGTTCGTTGTGTTCTGTAGAAGTCGTTTGTTTGTTTTGTCGTTGATCGAGTCTTGTGGTTCAAATTTGAACATTGTTGCATAGGAAACAAACAATAATGACTAATAAATGAATAATTTTGGACTTACGCCAGAAAATCCGAGGGATATTCAGAGATTTTGAATTTTCTTCGTTCCTTTTGCTTGTAAGCCATTAATTTTACATGTTCATTAGCTGTTTTAGTAAGCAATAAACAAAATGGACACAGAATAAAATATAAATGAGATGGAAAAGAAACTAAACAAACGTTTCGTGCTTCAAATTGTTTTGAAGCCATTGTGGTATGAAATTATAAAATGCACTGCAAAATACACTAGGAAACAATATCCGCCAACTTCCAGCTACCGTTATTGTACGCTCTCTCGATTGCTCCGTGTCTTTCTTTCACGGCATTTACGAATACCAATATTTTAAGTTTATTTAATACTAAAAATATAACTTTAGAAGATCTGATATCTTTTATAATTTTAGTTTTTTATTATAATATATATTTCTATAATATATATTTCTTTAATATTCTATGATCCACTATAAACACATTCCTGCCTTTTGCCATGTGGAGACTCGACGCAGTATGTCGATCATATTTTCTTTATTTTGTTAAGGGACTTTGGTTCTTGTGAAAATGTCAGTACCATAGTAAACTACCCACAAAATAATTATGATGAAGATTATAAGAGAATTACACAAATATCAAAATCAAGAGAAAATATTTTCATTGCGTTTCGTCTGATGAGTGTGTGTTCCGGAGGTTTAATACTAGTCCTCTTCCTCTTCCCACCCCTTGCTTATAATGGAAGGATTGGAAGAAGGAGTGGACTTCACGGAGGAGAGGACGCATAGGAAGAGGAATTATTATCTTTCTGTGCTTTTCCTCCTCCATCGATAAAAGGTAGACAACGCATTTACAATTGCGGATGTCCTTGGGCAGCGGTCACTTCGCTATTTCAGCGATTTGAGGTAGCCGCTTGTTCGTGTGCCACCTTGTAATATAAAAAAACCTCAGAGCATTTAAGTATTGTCATGAGATTTAGTGTCTTAAATCTAAACTCCTAAAAGAAAAAAAATGATCTTTGTTTGTCTGAAGTCTTTCAAGAATTTGTTTAAATACAAAATCTGATTATCTCTGAATGGATTTTAAAATACAGTAACAGTTTATACTACACGAGTTTTATATTTAGCACGGTTCACGGAGCTGACCGAGATGAACTGAGAACTGAACCCAAGTAATTACGTAGTCCCTTGACTCGGGTTACTCGAGATATGTTCACTTGCAAACTAATTTCATACTTCGTCTCTTATGATCGCGGAAATTTATCACTTCTTTGACAAAATTTAGACATAAAAAGCGATATTTCATTCTTTCATTTCATTTGAAAATCTGCTGCATTCAGAGAAGTTAGTTGTTTAAGGAATACTTCATCATAGATCTTCTATATAGAAAAATTACACTAAGTAGCAGATTAAGTAACATTTAAATAACTCTAGGAGTGACAGTCCTGTTATTTTGAAAATAAATATAGTAGTAGATGACAAACGATCAAGTGTTACAGTGGTAGACGCCAGCAACAACATGTGTTGCACGAATTGGCCTGCCCGGTGCAATACCACGGCCACACAGAAGACAGGCGTCAAGTGGAAATTATTCCGCGTTTCGTCTGATCAGTGTGGTGCCGGAGCCCTAATTGGAATCATCTTTCCCTTCCCACACTTTTCTTATAAGGACAGGATGGAAAGGGAAGGTGGATTTGATGGAGGACATGCATAGGAAAGGAGATATTCTCTTTTTGTGTGTCTCCTTCTCCGTCAAGTAAAGGTAGCCGGATTCAGGTGGCCGCTTGCTCGTTTGCCACCTTATAATATATACATACATAAATAAGCGGTCACCGGAGTTCTCCAAAATAGCAACACGACCACTGTACATAGACATTCACATTTGCGGATGCGTTGCCTTACTTTAATCAACAGAGGAGGGGACGCACAGGTTGGGAAGGGAAAGAGGACTATTAGACCTCCGGTACCACACTCATCAGACAAAACGCGGAATAGCTTCCACTTCACGCCTGTCTTCTGTGTGGTCGTACTATTACACCGGGCGAGCCGACCCATTCGTGCGATGTTAAAGCAGGCTCTACCACTCTATAAATATTTATTTAGATCAACGTAAAAGAAAATACATTTTCTTGGCTTCTATTTTTCCATATTTCCTTGAATCAATCTGAAATCGTTCATAGTTACAGCACAGTGACGTATGCTATTGACATGACGTATCGACAGAACTCAAATGTCAAGCGAATCGAAACCTTCTCCCTCCCCAACCCCTTTGTATAGTACAAAATATTCGTAACATTTTATATAATACCCCTACCACTGTTTTACTATATCATACTTATCTGTTTGTGACGAATAAACTCAAAAACTACAACACAGTTTTCAGGAATTCTTTCACCATTAGTATACTACTTTTGCTAATTTAATGTTTAATTTTTTTTAATGCTTATAAAGTAATTATAACATTATATGGTTTATGTGTTATTATTACTTAAACTTAAACTTAACTATTGAAGTTAAAGCTAATTTATTAAAGGTGTGAATTAAGATATGACGGCTGATAGAGATGTGTGGAAAAGTAACACATACTGTGCCGACCCTCCGTAGGGACAAGGGCAGGTTGATGATGAGATTTAACGCGTCTCGGTGAAATTAGGCATACATATTCCATAAGAACAGGCTACTTGTTAAGTTTTTTATATTGCGCGGACAAAGTCGCGATCAATAGCTAGTATGTATATAAATCTAAAGTCTGTGAATATTTCCGATCACATAAAACAACTAGGCAGTAGCTAAAGGAGCCAATATTGTCGCTAGAATATCGACAAACCTCGGAAGCTCGCAGAGGATTTATCACGTCCTGGCAGCACAGTAAGGAGCTTACTTACGTACTTAGGCTTTCCCTATGTACAGCTGGACGTTATTAGGTTCTGTAAATATTTCACAGAAATCAGTAGCAATGTTTTTAACAGCCACTTCTATTATTATTATAACTTTAGGATAAATGCGAGTGAAAATTATTTGATGTTCGCCTTCATTATTTTAATAAAATTTAAAAAACACAATTGTGTATACAGAATTAAAAAAATTGAAACCTAACCTCTTTATTGAAAAAAATCAAGTTCGTTTAACTTATTTTTAAGGGGATTTTTTCATATTAATATCAGTCCCAATAACCTAACATTGGAATTATAATTTAACTATAAAATAATACGTAACTAGCGGTTTTCCCGCGACTCCGTCCAAGCGCAATCAAAAAACAAATTAATAGGTTGTCTATGTGTTCATCCATATTATTCTATATCTGTGTTTATCGAGATCCCTTGAAAAATCCATACATCGATATAAATATTCACTTTTATAATGCAAGTAAGACATATTATTTCATAACATATTTTTTAAGTCGGTGGCTCAGAGCGACTGTGGCTCATGGGTTAAGCTCTTGACTTGCAATCTGTAAGTCCTAGGTTCGAATTCCGAAAATTCCGCCATGTAACAATATTTTTAATGATTTTGATATATACATTTATACAACATTCTTTCGATGGAGGATAACATTATGATGCAACCTGTGTGCACATACTGGCGAATGAATTCAAAGACATTTGTGAAGTACCAACATGCACTGGGCCAGCATGTTTTATTAAGGCCTAGTCACCCCTAACTTAGGATATGCTTCGAGTCCCTCAGTGGAGACGTATACGAGTAGTAATATGATGTTATTTTTGAAGTATGTTACTTATTTTTTAAGTTTCACATCCCTTTTGTATTATGAAAGTCAAACATCACCATTAATCGTTAACCATTAGATAAATGCCACACAAACAGTGCGGCGACGGCAAAGCACTGTTGTATGATTTATCAATAGAATAAACACACGATGTATCAAAACTTTACAAGGTACTAATGCAACTTAGTACGAGTATTTTAAGTATGACATTAAGTTTTTATAGACTCAGTTAAGTTACATTGCTGCATATCTCCTAGAATACGAGGTACATTTCATATACTAGCTACACCTCTAATTTATATCTAGCATTCTAGCGACACACATTCGTGTGGCATCGCTCTAAGCGACAAACTACACTCTGTTGAGCCTGAGAAATGAATGTAGCCGGGTCTCTTCGTGACAGATGTTTCTTACTCGCTACAAAGTAACCTATTTTTCGTATAAAAAGCCGTTGACCAGAGTTATACCAGCTAAATAGTTACATCTTTTTCGATTTAAGGTTGTAGCTCATTAAACGATACTAGTAATATATTTAGTTTTATATTCGATAAACCATTGACGCCTAAAACATCTATTGTACCAATTAGCCAGCTGGCCCTCCGCAATACCACGATTACACAGGATACAGGTTTGCAGTGGAAGCAAATCCGCGTTTCGTCTGATGAGTGTGCGTGCGCAAGGCGTAGTTTTAGACCTCTTTCCCTTTCGTACCTATTTCTATAAGGAAGGGATGGGAAGGGGAACTGAAATTAACGCAGGAAATATTCTCTTTATGTGCGTCCCTCCTACGTCGATTAAAGGTATGCAACACATCTGCAATGCGGATTTCTTTTGGCAGCAGTCGCTTCGCTATTGCGTCGACGCTTCGCTTGCTTGTTTGCCACCGAATAATATTAAAAAACTGTTAATTTTTTTACTATTCCAACAACAAAAATCAGGTTTGGACGATATACGAAGCATAAGTCTTTGAACTACCACCTTATAAGTAACTAGTATTTACCCACGACTTCGTCCGCATAACATAGCACCTGAAAATAGTGTAGATGCCAACATTGAAAGAAATTTTCAAATTGGTCCAGTGGTTTCGGAGCCTATGGAATACAAACAAACAACAGTCTTTCCTCTCTATAATATGAGTATAGATTAGTAAAGTATTGGAGGTAAAACCCAAGGATGAAGATATATCCAGTTTCATATACGTAAGTTGAGATAAATTATGTAAGTTTTACTTTTTGATTAAGATATCAAACTTCAATGTATTTAATCTTGAACAAAGTAAATATATCAACAAGGACGTAAATGTTAAACTAAATCTAATCTAATTTAAAATAGAATATTAAATTAAATAAATGAAAATAAATTTCTAGGTTAATCATGATCATATTATCTATTCTTAACATAAGTACGAAGAATTTACTATCGAATGAGCTCTCTCAAAAAAAAAACGGTAATACAGTGGATAAAATAACTCTGCTTATATTTTGTTACTTATGTAATTGTAACCAGAAAGTAAATCGTGAATAAGAACGAAATGTAATCGTAAACAAAAGAACAAACACTCGAAAATGTGTCATTCCTTTTTTATGTCGAGCTCGTAATTTTGAACGTTAAACGGGAATTATTACGAAAGGTTTGTTATCATATTATTACAGAAGGGACCAAATAAGGACATGAGTGTGTTTATCATAACCAAACATTAATTTTAAAAAAATTAATGTTATATGTAACTATTTCGTGTTTCACAAAATACTATGAAATAATGAGATATGAAAGGTGAGATTTGGCCTTTTTTTATACAATTTTTTAAATATTTTTCACATCCTCTATATATGTTTTGTGTCGATGTAATATACAATATGACACTCCAAGAAAGAACACGAATCTGAAGACATCGTATCATTATCAGGTAATTCGCTAACAAGTTTTCTAAATTGTTGTAAGGTATGCTCAGGAGGAACGGAGCATCCTGCCACAGGTATTTTATACTTAAAAGGATACTCCGACAACTTTGTTCATATTTGTAAATGTGTTTTAAATAATTAAATTATTATTATTATTAAGCTTGTACATTAAAATAACACATAGGCTATTATTTATAAAGATATTGTGTGAATTATCCAAAATACAACAATATAAGTGTAATGTTTAGATGGATGTAGAGATCAACGGATCTTGATGAAATTTGATACACATTCTGGGAAAACAAGTAGGCTGCTTACTAATTTTTTTTAATTCCGCGCGGACGTACTCGCGGACAAAACCTAATTTATATTATAAGATTACTGAAATATACATAGTTGTATTGCAATATTTATTTTTACCCTTCGCAAGAACGAAAAGAACGGCTCAACTGTTAAAAGACGTCAGTTTTTGAACCCAGTATAATATTACACTTAAACAGAACAGCTTTGCATCAAAAAACAGTATTCTAAATCCGTGAATACGTGTTGCGGTCATCCGTTTATTCGAGATGGCTTTCACTGCGCTCGCTTGAGGCGATAACATTCTAAAAAGAAATCTTTCTCGGACCTACATAGTACGAGTATAATTCCATCTTTCCTTTGAGTTTAAGTAAAAGGAAGTTAGAAGCGTGGCATAAAATATATAATAAAAATAAAGTAATATATATATATATATATATACATATATATACACATATATATATATATATATATATATATACTCAATCCGTAAACAATGTCAGATTTACTACACTAGCATTCTAGCGACACACATTCGTGTGGCATCGCTCTAAGCGACAAACTACACTCTGTTGAGCCTGAGAAATGAATGTAGCCGGGTCTCTTCGTGACAGATGTTTCTTACTCGCTACAAAGTAACCTATTTTTCGTATAAAAAGCCGTTGACCAGAGTTATACCAGCTAAATAGTTACATCTTTTTCGATTTAAGGTTGTAGCTCATTAAACGATACTAGTAATATATTTAGTTTTATATTCGATAAACCATTGACGCCTAAAACATCTATTGTACCAATTAGCCAGCTGGCCCTCCGCAATACCACGATTACACAGGATACAGGTTTGCAGTGGAAGCAAATCCGCGTTTCGTCTGATGAGTGTGCGTGCGCAAGGCGTAGTTTTAGACCTCTTTCCCTTTCGTACCTATTTCTATAAGGAAGGGATGGGAAGGGGAACTGAAATTAACGCAGGAAATATTCTCTTTATGTGCGTCCCTCCTACGTCGATTAAAGGTATGCAACACATCTGCAATGCGGATTTCTTTTGGCAGCAGTCGCTTCGCTATTGCGTCGACGCTTCGCTTGCTTGTTTGCCACCGAATAATATTAAAAAACTGTTAATTTTTTTACTATTCCAACAACAAAAATCAGGTTTGGACGATATACGAAGCATAAGTCTTTGAACTACCACCTTATAAGTAACTAGTATTTACCCACGACTTCGTCCGCATAACATAGCACCTGAAAATAGTGTAGATGCCAACATTGAAAGAAATTTTCAAATTGGTCCAGTGGTTTCGGAGCCTATGGAATACAAACAAACAACAGTCTTTCCTCTCTATAATATGAGTATAGATTAGTAAAGTATTGGAGGTAAAACCCAAGGATGAAGATATATCCAGTTTCATATACGTAAGTTGAGATAAATTATGTAAGTTTTACTTTTTGATTAAGATATCAAACTTCAATGTATTTAATCTTGAACAAAGTAAATATATCAACAAGGACGTAAATGTTAAACTAAATCTAATCTAATTTAAAATAGAATATTAAATTAAATAAATGAAAATAAATTTCTAGGTTAATCATGATCATATTATCTATTCTTAACATAAGTACGAAGAATTTACTATCGAATGAGCTCTCTCAAAAAAAAAACGGTAATACAGTGGATAAAATAACTCTGCTTATATTTTGTTACTTATGTAATTGTAACCAGAAAGTAAATCGTGAATAAGAACGAAATGTAATCGTAAACAAAAGAACAAACACTCGAAAATGTGTCATTCCTTTTTTATGTCGAGCTCGTAATTTTGAACGTTAAACGGGAATTATTACGAAAGGTTTGTTATCATATTATTACAGAAGGGACCAAATAAGGACATGAGTGTGTTTATCATAACCAAACATTAATTTTAAAAAAATTAATGTTATATGTAACTATTTCGTGTTTCACAAAATACTATGAAATAATGAGATATGAAAGGTGAGATTTGGCCTTTTTTTATACAATTTTTTAAATATTTTTCACATCCTCTATATATGTTTTGTGTCGATGTAATATACAATATGACACTCCAAGAAAGAACACGAATCTGAAGACATCGTATCATTATCAGGTAATTCGCTAACAAGTTTTCTAAATTGTTGTAAGGTATGCTCAGGAGGAACGGAGCATCCTGCCACAGGTATTTTATACTTAAAAGGATACTCCGACAACTTTGTTCATATTTGTAAATGTGTTTTAAATAATTAAATTATTATTATTATTAAGCTTGTACATTAAAATAACACATAGGCTATTATTTATAAAGATATTGTGTGAATTATCCAAAATACAACAATATAAGTGTAATGTTTAGATGGATGTAGAGATCAACGGATCTTGATGAAATTTGATACACATTCTGGGAAAACAAGTAGGCTGCTTACTAATTTTTTTTAATTCCGCGCGGACGTACTCGCGGACAAAACCTAATTTATATTATAAGATTACTGAAATATACATAGTTGTATTGCAATATTTATTTTTACCCTTCGCAAGAACGAAAAGAACGGCTCAACTGTTAAAAGACGTCAGTTTTTGAACCCAGTATAATATTACACTTAAACAGAACAGCTTTGCATCAAAAAACAGTATTCTAAATCCGTGAATACGTGTTGCGGTCATCCGTTTATTCGAGATGGCTTTCACTGCGCTCGCTTGAGGCGATAACATTCTAAAAAGAAATCTTTCTCGGACCTACATAGTACGAGTATAATTCCATCTTTCCTTTGAGTTTAAGTAAAAGGAAGTTAGAAGCGTGGCATAAAATATATAATAAAAATAAAGTAATATATATATATATATATATACATATATATACACATATATATATATATATATATATATATACTCAATCCGTAAACAATGTCAGATTTACTACCGTTACCTCGCTGCGTGGATACTCAAACCATCAATAACATCAGATTTACTACCGTTACCTTGCTGCGTGGATACTGAATTTTTGAAAAATGACAGATTTACTGCCGTTACCTTGCTGCGTGGATACTTAATCTTTGAAAAAGTTAGATTTACTGCCGTTACCTCGCTGCGTAGATACTCAATCCATCAAAAACGTCAGATTTAATGCCGGTACCACCTTTTGTGGTTTCTTATTCCGTCAAAAACTTCAAATTTATGGCAATTACCGCGCTGCGTGGATACTCAATCTGTCAAAAAAATCAGATTTACTACTGTTACCTTGCTGCATGGTTAATCAATCCTTGAAAAACGTCAGGTTTAGTGCCGTATACATATGTAAACGATGTTGATAGTTGTTGGTGTCTGCGTGACGGAAAGATGTGGAGGCGAATAAATGTTATTATGCAAAAATTGCATCATGATTTCTAGGTTTCAAACTTCAAAGCTTTTGCTTCTTCCGGGAGTTCATAGAAAATTCCGTTATTTTTTATTTTTGATTATAATAAAACAGTCGCATTTTATATCTATACATATAATAAAATTGGAGTGTCTATTTGTAATGTTGAAGTAACCGTCTTTTACTACATGTATACGAATATATATATACGGTACATACACCAAAATAACGTTTTTTACAATTTAGGTCTGTCTGTCTATCTATATGTTTGTTCCGGCTAATCTATGAAAGGGCTTGACCGATTATGACGGGACTTTTATTACTCAGGTAGCTGATGTAATAAGGAGTAGCTTAGGCTACGTTTATTTTAGAAAACTACTTTTATTTTAGAAAAAGAACGCGCGTACGGATTCGCGGTCGACAGCTAGTTAATTATAAACGTTAGTTTTCACTACAGAGACAGCTGTACTGCATTTGTAATGATGTTTAATAAACTCTACTATATGACGAGGTGGCCGAGAGGTTAAGGCGTTGGACTGCTAATCCAATGTGCTCTGCACGCGTGGGTTCGAATCCCATCCTCGTCGATTATTTTTATAATACTCATGGCAATTTCCACATCATAAATAAAGTGCTACAAACTTATATGCCCCGGTGAGAACACTATTATAAAGTTCTCACTATGTGATATTGACAGAAGCCGCTTTAAGCTGTTGTAATTTAGTTTTACTACCACGTCAAATGATATTCCCGCTATAAAAGTGAAGTTACGTGTACCATACATAGTTCATACACCTATTAACATCCCTCTGATCGTGTAATTGATTTACTTCGTCCACGCTAACGGAAGCTTTTAGCGAACGTCACACAAGTCGGGAGACGGCCATACAAGTCCATTAATTGCCTCCAGAGTGCGTCCTGTGCACCGCATATCTACTTTGTACATCTCAACATTTTTATAACACCAACCTAGATATTATACAAACCTAATCGTATCCAATTTGCCTTTTATTTAAACAAAAACATACTAAAACGAAAATGGGTTTCATGTAAGTATTTTTTTAATATTACAAGATGGAAAACGAATAAGCAGACAGTTTGAATCGCTGAAATGAAGATTCGAGATTGCAGATGCGTTGCCTACTATTGCGGACGCCGTTCGCTGTGTATGTGGCCAGTACGCAACCAACCTCCCTGGTTTTTTTATTTTTTCTTTTTTTGTGTATTTTCTTTTGAAATTTAATTCTTCTTTTGTTTTATTATTACAATTTTTTCATCTTGTGTAACAGATGTGTTTTTAATTATTTCCAATAGTTTATACAATAAAATAACAAACCAGCTATCGAAGCTTACAACACGTGCAACACCTACCTTTAATTGACGGAAGATAATTTATGTGAAGTGTGTTTACTAGCTGTCGTCCACGACTCAATAAAAGATGCATTCTAAAATAAACGTAGCCTAAATTACTCCTTATTAGATACATCAGCTACCTGCCAATAAAAGTCTGGTCAAAATCGGTCCAGCCATTTCAGAGATTAGCCGGAACAAACAGACAGGCAGACAAATATTGTAATTTTTTTATTTTGGTGTACGTATCGTATATATATTCATATACATGTAGTAAAAAACGGTTATTTCAATAGTACACAAATAGACTCTCCAATTATTATATGTATAAATTGAAGTACATATAACAAGATAAATTATAAAACATTCATAACAAATATTTCGTATTTCGTAGAAGTTTTTTAGTGACGTCTCCTTACTTTCTGGTCGTAGTATCCATTTTGGTTACCTTTTCTGCGGTTCTTCGACCGGTGTTACCTGCTCAAGGTGGGGTTTTGAGTTGGTGTCGCATGGCGGAATACAAGGTCCTCTCTTTGTTTTTCATACTACCGGCCTTATGGGTGCTACCTAGCTTGTCGCAGCCGAACCACTTTGCTTGTATCCTTCATATAATAAAATTGGAGTGTATGTTTGTAATATTGGAATAACCGTTTTTTACTACATGTATATAAAAAAAATATATACTATACGTATACCAAAATAATTTTTTTTACAATATTAGTCTGTCTGTCTGTTTGTTACGGCTAATCTCTGAAATGGCTTTACCGATTTTGACGGGACTTTTATTGGCAGGTAGC